>OMLP01015835.1:19174-32375 GCA_900302685.1 Spondyliosoma cantharus
TTTTGACTCGGGCACATTCGCAAAAAAAGCCTAGGTTGCATTTTGGCGAGAGTTTCACTTTAATGCAACACTACAGTGTGGTACTTTTACCACTTTTAAGTATTTCTTCCATGTTCTCTCTAAAGTCCATTAACCAAATATGTTATCACAGAAATATTTGACATCAGAATCAAATATTCACATTGGAATTGATGAATTTGTGTGATTTGTGTCCCCTCCATAACAAATCAAAACAATGAATGAATGGATTGATTATCAAAACATTTCACCAACCTATCCGAGCTTTTACTCTCTGGGATTTATTTACACTCCTCATAACACCACCTGCTCATCTTCTACCCTCACTAGTGCACTCAAAAACAAAGTAACGTCAAGTTACTCTGCGGAGGGCGGTAACGAGCTGAATAAATTACATTATAATGAAACAGCTCAAGCTCGGTTGGGTCCGAACGTTTCCCTGAACATCTACCACACAGGGCTTTAACACATGTTGCTGTGTGACAGGAGACACATTAACAACCGGCTGACACCTCCACCACCACCTCCACCTCCTCCACCATCATGCTGCTGTATCCCTACCGGAGTGAACGTCACCTATCTGGGCTAATGTCATGCTGGCGTCTCGCTGTTCGTGGCTCACCAGCGTCTTGGCCACGTTTCCTCTCTGCGTGATGTTCTTGCTGTGTTTCTCGTTGGCCATGCGGATCCTCTGTTTAGCCACCATCTTCCGGCACTATTATAACACCCGGGATAAATTAGTCTGTTTTATTATGTGAGGCTGCGGGCTGTCGACAGCACCCCCTGCGTCAAGCTAGCACACCTCCGACACGACAACACCGGAAACGCGCTGGATTCGGCTTTCAAAATTCGAGCGCGGGGATATTAACTGGAGCATCACTGGCTTTTAAAGAGGAGGCGCTGAAAGAGATTTTGTCTTTAACAACCCGCAAACTTTAAACCCCTTTTCTCCAAGTTATTTTTTGGCGTGTTTGATACACATTCCCTACCGGTTAATGTGAAATGTTGGCAAACGCTTTTATTCTGAAGGGCATCACAAGAAGTGACAGGCTTCGTGTTGGGGTTTTTTCACACAGCTGCTCTCTGCACCTGGAGAGAGGAATCCTGTAATCGATGATGGATTTCATTGATTACATTTGGGGAAAAACAAAAAAAAAAATACAGACAGGAAGAAAGTGTTCTGTTTTGTCACAGAGTTTTGTTGTCAGAGTTTGGGTAAAACGATGCTGTAATCTGTAGGGATTGATTATTTTTTTAAAAGATTGATAATACTGTGGTAACTAAGGCAATAATGCAATACAAGATACTGCAATACAGAGATGTAAGGAAGTACATACAGATATATATGAATCACATGAATAAAAACATTACATTAAAAAAGATACACACAAAAAGAAATTGTGGAAATATTTGTGCAGTAAGTAATTGCAAAAGTTTAAATTGAGGCAGGAGATCAAATGGTTTCTGTTTTGTTTTAATGTCATCTCCTCTTCAGGGAGTATTTTCTTCATTCTGATTGTTTTGAAACCCAGAGATCAGTTCGTATTCGTGCACATCTGGTTCCCTTGTCTCAAAGTCAACAGGTTTTTTGAATTATTGTTTGGTTAAAGGCCTGAAATAAGGCCTGTGCTCACCACAGGCTTAAAAATTATTACACATTTTGTTCTACAACATAAAATGCATCATTAAAAGTCAGACAATTTATTTATATAGTGCATGTGTGTCTTGAAAATGGCAGTTGCTGTCAAGTGGCTGAACGAGACTACAGAAGACATTAAACGTCATCAGGCCGAACACAGAGACTCATCTACTCACTAGTCCGTCTTTACAGAAGGGCTTTAGTTGGACCTTACCTACTCTAACTTTACAACTTGTAGATTCAATGTAATCTGTTTATAGCCTTAGCTTGCTAACATTAGCTTGTTACTACTAGAGATTAAATCTACGCTTTGAAAATCACAAAAGTGGTGTTCATCTGTGAAGATTATCTTCCTGAACATAACATGTAAGTATCATAAAGTTGAGTTCACCACAGAACATATTTTTGGCGATATTCCAAAATCCAATTTAATAATCTCATAGTCTTTTTTTCAAGGGATCCATGGCGATGCTAATCTCCAGGTAAGCCTACAAAAACATGTCATCGCTACACCACTCTATTGTTTCTGAACTTTCCTAGGTCATCTGAGTGTTGCTGGACTAACCAGGAACTTTGTTCAAATGTTGTAATGCTTATTTGTGTCTCAAACGCTGAAGGCTGCTTCTCTTTATTCATTTATTCATTGTATTATACGGTTCTGTTATTTGGTATGAATTAGATAAGATGTCTAGATCTGAAGAATCCTCTTGGATCAGGCTTCACCTCGACCCCGTATAGCATGACTCTAAAACCACTATACTAGCTTAAGCTTACTGGCATAGTAGTAGACTCAACCGCTGTACTAGCCACATTCGCTTACAAGTGAAACCAACAACAATAGTAGCTTAATTAGCTTACCACCATGTTATCTTAAAAATGCAGCGTATTAGCTAAATTAGTTGATTACCATCTTAGTGCAATCAACCACCATATGTGCTACATTAGCTTACTGCTACGTTAGTGTAATAAACCACAATATTAGCTACATTTGCTTTCTGCGATGTTAGTGAAATAAACCTCAATATGAGCTACATTAGCTCGCTACCATCTCAGTGAAATCAACCACAGCAGTAGATTAATTAGCTTACTACCATGTTGGCATAAAAAACAGCATATTAGCTACATAAACTTACTATCATCCTTGTGTAATAAACCAACATATTAGCTATATTAGCTTACTGCGATTAGTTTAACCAACCAACCAAATTAGCTTGGCCTACATTAGCTTATTAGTGTTATTAGCTAAACCTGAACATTATAATATTCATGGATTAGGATTCCTATCAAACTGCATTTGTTTGAAGTAGGTCTACCGAGTGTTGCCATCATGTTTTTTTGACATCAAGTTAAGAAACAGTTTTCAAGGGTTAGGATTTCAAGTATATTGTTCATCTTATTGCAGAACACAACATGCAAAAAAAGCTGTTAAGTAGGAAACTGCAGTCTTGGTGCAGTATTTTAATTAGACAGAATGACTAGAAAGAATTATTCAAAACCCATGTCTATTGAGATAGTCCTAATTCCACATTAAGCTATGGGCACAATCGGGGGCACTTTTCGCTCCAGGAGACTCGAGCCTCTAAAGCACGATAACTGCCTGCTGGCACGATCTTTTAAGGTCAGGGTGATAAGCTGCCACTTTCTTCCACAAATGGCTCGCATAGTGACGTTGTCTGGCCACGTTAACCTAATAAAAGCAAAGAAGAAAGGACCAGGCTACAATTTAAACTGGGGCTAACATGATGAATGACAACTCAGCTTTACTCAGAGTGACTTGCACATGTTTCTGAATCTGTTACAGCTGACTTACATCATTCTCTCCATCTGACAAGACAGCTAGCTGGCTGCTCGGAGAGAAAGGAGGGCAGAGAGAGAGCAGAGGTTGCCTAGCAACTGCATCAAAGGGTTCACTTGGGGAGGGACAGACAAACTCCACCAATGGTGAGGAGAAGAGAGGCAGTACGACTGTAAACATATAAATATCAGCTCAAATACAGTTGGATTGGCAGTTTATTGACTGGCTGAACATTTGCTGACAATTTATTTCCATTGTGGTCCAACAAGTCTTGATGAGTGTTTACTGTGTGGATACATCAAATACAAAAACTCATGTGGCAATTGTGCCCTCATCATATTTGATTTTACAGTTATCTTCTGTTATTTTGTTTATCCCGGTGCATGGTAGGATACAGTCCAGAAACTTTGAAAGCATTCTGTTATGGCAGAACCGTGACTAAATACTTTATGTTATGAGTCCAAAAATAAAATGGCTGAGCCATTAGCCAAATTAGCCAAAGGTAATTAAAGGTAATTAAAACAAATGGCAATTAGGTCTTTATGACAATGACAATGAAAATCAGGAACAACATGATCATAGAAATACAATGATTGAAAGGCTACTCAAATCTTAACCATTAAAATAGCCTATGAGATAAGCTGACACTGGTGTTAGCATGTTGGAAAAGCCAACATCGATGTTAACATGTTGTAAAAAGCTAACACCAATTTTAGCCTGTGGTAAAAATAACATTGATATTAGCCTATGGGAGATGCTAACACTGATGCTAGCCTGTTGAAGAAGCTAACACAAATGGTAGACCGTTTAAAAAGCTAAAATTGATGTTAGCCTTCTGGAGAAGCTAACACTGATGTTAGCCTATGGGAGAAGTTAACAGTGATGTTAGCCTTCTGGAGAAGTTAACACTGATGTTAGCCTTCAAGAGAAGCTAACACTGATGTTAGCCTATGGGAGAAGTTAACAGTGAAGCCTTCTAGAGAAGTTAGCATTTATGTTAACCTGTTGCAGGAGCTAACATTGATGCTAGCCTTCTGGAGAAGGTAACACTGACAAATGAAGTGAGTTAGCTGTTGCTATGGATACAGGAAGTCTCGCATACATTCTAAATACAGAAACAGGCACAACAGAACGAGCACTGATTGAAGAATTATGTTTATAGTTTATAGTAAGATTTCATAAGGCAAGATCTGAGGTCTGGGTATGGATAGTAAACAGAAAATGTTTCTGTAATATGAAGATAGGATTTTTCTTGTTTTCAAAAATTAAGATAGGGCAAGCACTTATTACATTTTCCTGTAATAAGGCCTGTGCACTTCCCACAACCCTGGACAGGAGTTCCAAGTTCCCCAAATTCAAGCATCTAATTATATCTCATATTGTTGCCATCTGCACTTATAATTATAGGTGAGCAAGAAAGCAAAAATGACCTGCATGCACTAATATAGCTCATGATTTGTTGTTTTTGTCATATCTTTTTCCCACACAGAATGAGAAATGGGTAAACAGCAATTACTGATTTTAGCCTAAGTTACACGTTGAGACTATTTCTTGACAAAACAGCAGTGTATCCATCCTGCCCAGAGCATCTCTGGCTACAGCCACCGGTTCCCAGAAAACGCCAAAAGCATGACGACAAACAGTATTTGTATCGGGCTTCCATGTGTATGAGAGAGAGAGAGACAGTAGAATTGCTGTGAGGAAGTAAACAGAGGTTCTGGCTACAGATCAAATGTCCTTGTGCGTTCAAAGTCACCATCAATGCATGACCTGGATTTCAAGCTTCTCTCTTTCCCATCCCCGGGGTCTCCATTGTCTGTGTGTGTGTGTGTGTGTGTGTGTGTGTGTGTGAGCGCGAGGGAGAGAGACAGACGAGAATTGCACTGTAGAGAAGAAGAGTATCAGTAAACCTGGAATAGAGTGGGTACGAATGAAAGAGAGGGCAATTTTTGTAGTCGTTTCTCTTCTTCTTTCTGTGTGAATGCAGATCCTGAGCCGTACTCTTGTAGGTTTGTGTTGTCTGTCTTCTTACTCGTTTCCGTTGCTCAGGTCTAGTTTGACGATATCCTCCCAGATCCATATTTTTCATCTCTGTTGACAGCCTATGGTTATATATCTATCTATGATTTTGTCACCCAGATTGTTCATACAATTAAAACTGTCTGTCCTGGGAGAGGGATCCCTCCTCTGCTGCTCCTCCTCAGGTGTCTTAATTAAAGGGTTTCTTGGTGGAGTTTAAGGACAGAGGATGTCAGGATGTCTTCTTCTTCTGTGTCATTATACTGTCATTATCGTGTTTACCTCAAAACTACTGTTCACATGAGACATTTGTTGTTATTGTTTTGTCGTTTGTTTCTTTCATATCTTTAATTAGTCTATATTCTCTTGGTAGATATCTGGGGGCTCGGTACAGAACTTCTTTGCACGGTGTCTCGATTGGTTTTAATATTTGTTTGTTCATCAAATGGCTGATTAATTGAGACTCATGTGTAACTGTATATGAAACATGCGCCATCAGCGTCTTGTGTTTCTGTTGCCTGGTGTTAAATCCGTTAAATTCTCTCTGGCGCGTGTTTTTTGCTTTTTTTTTCAGTCTCCTCATAAATTCAAAACGTCACATTTGCGATGTTTTCCATAAGTCAAGAAAGGAAAAAATACCTTGGGAAAGAGGAAGGACGTTTCTTCTTTCGGTATTCGACCCACCAGTTCCTTTGAAAAATCGCCTTGAAAAATAAATTGATTCAGACGAGAATGTGAGGGGGAAAATGCCGTGTGTGTGGACAGCAAAGAAAAAAGCAGTGCCAGAATGTGTAACTCCTTTTTTTTTTTTTTTTTTTACAGACCAGACAGTGCACCAAGTTGCAGAAGTTCTCCATTTGTTCAAACAACGTGTTTTAAAATGTACACATGGGAATAACAGAACGTGCCACAAGTAAAATACCGACATAAGTACAGACTGACCTATATGTTTTTGTGCTTTTAGGTAGACCAAGCAAAATGCAGACAGGGGTGGGAGAGGCTGTTTACAGCTGCCCTGGATGATAATTACGCAAAACATCTGCAGGATGGTAAGCAGAAAAACGTTTATAGTGTGTCACGCGGCAGCTTTAGTGGACTTCAACAACGGAAATATCTGAGATGTCTGAGAAGTCTCTCGTATCAGGGGAAGGACAGTTATGACCAGAAAATACAAAGCAGGACAGGAGATACAAAGACAGACATAACATAAAGTGAATTTCACCAGCGGGCGCAAAAGTTGCCCGTCCTCCATTGTCACTTCAAAGCATCTTCCCTCATAGCAGGTCTGTTTTGGATCCATTTTCAGATTGTAACACTGAGACTATATATAACCTAAATTCAGTCTTGTTTACCTCAAACCTGCCCCGATAATTACAGTCAAAACACACCCTGCAGAGCAGAAACATGCAGTCCGTCCGCCCGCTGCACGAGCGCAGAGCAAACAGTCGTTAAACGCTGGCAAAATAAACCAAAAAGGCAAGAGAGGAGTTCAGGTGAGGAGGGACGAGGGTGGAGTGCTTTTGGAGGAGGGGGGGGGAAGTGTTTGATGACTGCGTGTGAGGGTATGACGTAAACAAACATAAGCCCTGTATGAAAACATATAGGCGAGGTTGCGAGGGGTTGAAAGTCATTACGTCCCGAACAGGCCCTCCTTCTTTCCTTTTGATCGGCAGGCTCATTTCCTCGCCTCGGTCCCCGCTGACCCACTCCCACCGGCCTTGATGCTGCAGTGCCAGACAGAGCTTCATCTGTGATTTCATATACAGCAACTCACACACACACACGCACGCACGCACGCACGCACGCACGCACACACACACACACACACACACACACACACACCCTGCACACTCCAACACCAGCAGCTCTGTTATGCTCAGTCTATTTCATGAAAGCAAGCAGAGATGTTAATTCTCACTGCTGTCACACTTTTTCCTGCCACATAAAGCACAGGTCTCTGGAAGCCAAAAAAAGCTTTCACGTGCAGGACTTCCACTCCCACAGAAGAAAAACCTGCCTGTGACAATATTTCCCTCGGACTACCACCCAAATTCTTCAAAAAAAAAAATCCAAAACAACACGTTTTGGTGTGAGGATGGGCTGGAATCATTTACATTACCAGGGAACGTTTTCGCAACAAAATTCATGATTGATTACAGTTTTATATGTTTTTATTTCTCTTTATCATGTGTCATTCATGTCATTAGGATGACAGCGACATCAAATCTCTACTGAACGGCTTCTGCTGGTTTCATATTGAACAATGTGACCTCGGAGACGAGACAGCTGAGAACAGACGGAAGAGACGAGTCATTCATTCAATGACATGAAGGTCACTAGGTGTTCTCCTGTCGAAGTGAGTCACTTATTACCTGGTTACTGATTTAACACTTGGAGACACTCAGAGAGAGAAAACTGTACAAACAGCGATCAATACTTCTCAAAAAGGAGGATTTCATGGTGCGTCACAGGAAGGCACGATATAAGAACAATGAATCATACGGTCGTAGAGGAAGTATTCAAAGACTCTGGTACAAATACATCTGGTTCTGCATTGAAAATCTAAGTTCAAAGTAAAATAGAAATGTCCTCCTGGTCCCTCTGACTGTTATTTTATATATTATATCATTTTATTGTTGGTGTAAAAACAAAACAATCAAGCCAGTAAAATAATCTGAAAAGTTGAAACCATAAATTGCTTTTGTCTAAAAAACAAAAACAAAATAGTTTTCTAATTTTCTGTCAATTGAGTAATCAAAACACAAGTTTTTTCTCAAGTTCTCTATATATTTTCTATGCAGAGAACAAATAACTAAGCGTTCTAATAAAGTAGTAGTAGCGGAGCAAAAAGAAGAACATATCTCTCTGAGTAGAAGTTGAACCTGTAGTGAAAAGAGCCGAGTACAAGTACAATGGTACTTGGTTACATTCCGCCACTGACAGATTATTTTGTGATACACCTTCCTCTCCGTACACCTCGGGCAGGTTTTATGATGGGAAATATTTCACCATGAGAGTCAGAATGAATCCTGGCATCAAATTTAACTTAAACTGGTTCAGTTGCCCCCCCGAGACTGAGAGAATGAGGTGTAACAGTGCCGTGCACCCAACCCCCCACCCTCCTCAGTTATGTGACCCACTTTGAGTGCCAGACTCAAGGACTGCCTTGAGACGTGTGTGTGTGTGTGTGTGTGTGTGTGTGTGTGTGTGTGTGTGTTGTCTCCCAGCCCCCCAGGTCTCATAAACGTACTGCACACATACAAATCAACCCCTCAAAATATAGAATAACTATAAATTATATAAGATTATAAATAACAATGATTAAAGGTTATAAAACGCAAGAGATAAAACTTAATTAAATGTTATAAATCAGTGAAAATAATAATGTTCTCAGACATTTTGTGTTTGTTTTTTAGATTTGGAAGATGCTTTTTGACACAATTTTGTCTCAAATTGTTACATTTTGCGGATAATTGTTGGAAATATGCTAATTTTTCCAGATTTACATGATCAATACATTTCAACCGATATCACCTCTGTTAGGAAATGCGTGTGTTGTTAAAAACAGCTTCATGGTCAGTACGAGCGTCACCTCGTCTTTCTTTCTTTACTGGACCGCTTCTTAAGAATCATCACTCAACGTCCTCTCACTTTTTCCTCTGGAGCTTTCATGTCATGTTCATACTTGCCAACCTTGAGACGCCAAACATTGGGAGGATGTTGTATCCAAAGCGTGGGTCTAGGTTACCTCCATGAGGTAATTGGAACAGAAAAACTTTGCAGCTCCGCTCTGCAACCACAGTCCCTGAGTGTCGGCTGTCAGTCCTGAAGGTGCATGCTTAGCGAAACAAATAAATCATTCTTATATTGGTAGCTAAAGTAAAATGTGTTACTACTATCAACATGTACACCATAGTACATTATATTTAACTGCATATTGAATTTGTCTTCTATGACTCTGTTACTCTAATCAAACTCACCTTCGTCGCTCCTTGCTGGCAGCTTTTTGGCCGATTGAGTAAGTAGAATCGGCGGCGGCAGTCTTGGGTTCAAGAACAGCTTTTTTGCAGAAACAGGCTGAACTAAGGTGACGCACGGTCGGCTTTGTTTGTTCTTTGTTTGTTGGTGTGGTTTGTCTGGGGCCTGAGCCTGTCATTGGTCGACATTTCTTCCTCCTTCCCTTCCACGACCTGCATGTGATTATATATATAAAAAAAAAAAAAAATCTCTACAGGAGACGACAACAGGACCCACTGAGCTAGCAACCTACATGACGATAATGGTAGAGTACCCCAACCCTAACCTGATCGCTAATGGCATGCACGGGAACAAGCGCGCAGGTGCTACCTCTTTCTTTCGTGGGGATTTTAAAATGCCAGGGCTCGCTCACCTCCTCACCTGGAAATGTTCCGTCAAAACATGTTTCTTCCCATCACAATTTTGAAGGACGGCAACGAGCTAGGGATTGGAGATTGCTTCTATGCAAAACTATTGTAACTCACCAACGCCAAAATAAGAAAAAGTGAAAAGCAATCATGCGGATTTGAACCACATCAGATATAACAGTGTTTTTAAAAACACAGCTGCGAGAAGGCCCGTCGTTTCAAAACAGCCCATCTCCTGCAGGGGCCAGGAGTTGGGTTTGGGTTTTAGGTGATGAAGTGTTTTGCTCATCCTTGCTTTGTCCTGACGATTAGTGCCCCCAGCACTTCTTTGTTCGGGTCTTCTGGTGGTTATGTAGCTCCAGCTCGCTTCATATAGTGCTGCTGTGTTGAGACACAAAACCAGCGCGGCGGATTAGCGGCTAACCGCTGCTGTTTTTACTGACCAACCACTACTAAAACAAAGCAGCCGCAGACAAAAGAAACACAATGCAGGTAGGCCTGAAACCCCGAGAGAACACAAGAACGAGGGGCAAAGGGCACAGACGCACATGCACACTTACAGTACACATGTGAAGGCAAAGATGTGCACACACCCATCTCACGTGCACTCACACGTTTACATGCAGAAGCGAGCGAAAACGAGCCACAGAGAGGCAAGCAAACACTTTCATTCTCCTCTAAAGTGTGTGTGTGTGTGTGTGTGTGTGTGTGTGTCGGGGCCCCACATTGTTCGGTGAATGAAAGAACGCAGACAGTGAAAGACTCTCAGGATGGTGCGTAAAGATGAATGTGTGTGTGACAGAAGCAGCTTTGATTTTCTTCGCTATGGTACCCGAGGTCAAACCTTGTTTACGACTGCATTCCTCACTTGGAGAGGATTTCCTTGTCCTTTACTTTACTGCCAGCATCCCGTGTTATCTCTCTGACTTTCTTCTTTTGGTCTCACCTGCACCACACCCAAACACGCACGCGCGCACACACACACACACACACACACACACACACACACACACACACACACACCTATCACTTGCCAACTGTTTTCTCTCTCCAGTTCCTCATTCTTCTGTCACTGAATAACAGAATTCAAGTTTTACTGCATGTTCAGTAATAACTCTGACTGTGGTCGTCACGCAGATGATGGGAATCAACACTGCACTGCTGTTACAGATGCAGATTGTATAGACAAGGAAATCATTTCAAACTTACATTTTGACTAAACTAAAAATTATACTGTAGCTTTTGCACACGATTAGTCATTTTAAATTTTTCAAGTGAGATTTGGGGCTCTGTGGGTTTTTTTCAATGTCAGCGTCCGATCTGATATTTGAGACCCAATGTTGCAGGCAGACACAGCTTTTCAACCAGCTCACATAGTGACCAAATGTTTTTATTCAAACAAGAATACAAGTTACAACCAAAGAACATGACTCATTAATTGACAATACAAAAGCAACTGTAACATAGTGTCAGCAATCAGCATTTATTTAGGGATACAGTAATTCATAGACCGATGGCGGTGGCTGTCATGCGAGGTACCACATCAGGGTTCAGTATCTTGCCCAAGTCCCCAAGGACACTCCGACATGCAGACCATCCGATAACCTGAGCCAGTGTCTAGTTATAAAGCTTGACTCTGGTGGGACTCGAACCCACAACCTTTGAATCACTTTTTCTGTATTTATCTAGAAGTCCAATGCGCTGTCCATTGCGCCACAGAGCCTGTTTCAACAACTAAGTTATAATGATTCCGCCTCATGCAACAGAGGTGTGTTTTTCTTATACGTAGATCAAATATTTTTTCGTTATTTGTGTCGATTAATTTTTGTGTTCACATAATACACTAATATAAAGAGTTGACACAGGCTGAAATTGTGTATTGACATATATATATTTAATAATGTACTTGCAGTGTAATATTGAACATAAATGATAAATTCTCTCTATAACTCACCAATTATAGCCATTTTTTCATATATTGTAAAAACTATTACTGTGTATTTCCAAACATATATTTTGACACAATGGTAATATATGCAATATTCATCTTAAGTTAAATATGTTTGAATACATATCAGCATATATTACCAATGTGTCAAAAAATATCTTAGAGAAGAAAAGGCATGTATTGTCAAATTCATGTAGATTTATTTTATTTTGTAGTTTCTGTGGTAGAGTTTAAACAAGAATTTCAGCTCAACTAAAATGTTACTGCAGCCTGTTTCAGTAGAGCAAAAAAACATTCTCTACATGTTTGGGAAAAGGTATCTGATGTTCTGGTGTCTGTGGGCGTGTTTTCAATGACAGATGTTTGACTTGTAACTGAGACGGCGTTGGGACAGGCCTTTATCAACAACCACAGGTGGTGTTGGCCATCAAAAGGTCCACATTTTGATTTTGTCACTGGAGGAAATCTGATTTAATTACTTTTTTTTGGTCAACACAGTTTGAACAATTTAGTGCACATGTGTTGATTCACAGTGGGATTGTAAGTACTAGCAATATATTCATATACAGTAACTGGGAGTCATTAAATTAAATGTTGATGCTTCTCTTAATGCATCTTTAATGATAGTAACAGGGGATTCAAGGATATTCAGTGTTTTCAAAACTGTACATAACCTTGAAAATAAGGTTGCAACAAAGACAGAAAAGTATATTATCGGTTTGATGAGGTCCGCTGTGAAGTTTGTAACCCGATTCGACTGTAATTAAACCTTTTAATTAGATTTCACTTGATCTATGAAAATCACAACCTTCTTCTTCCTTCATGTTAATGCTCTCCATGATGACCAGCCCTCTGAATGTGGAATTAAAAACACTTTTATTGCTTGATCTTCCTTCATCATTTGCATTTTCCTCCTCTAGGAATTCCACCACAAATATGCAAATGCTTGGCAGACACACTACAGTTGGCTCAGTGTGTGTGTGTGTGTGTGTGTGTGTTTGTGTGTGTGTGCACATCTTTGTGTAAATTCATGGTCGTACCCCTGCACGTGTTTTTGCAACCATGAGTCAGATAACATCTATGTGTCAGAAGTCAAAATGAATTATTGTCAAGGACCAAAGAGCACCGATTTCTACTTATTTTTATCACGAGAAGTTGAGGTTTATGTGTGTGTGTGTGTGTGTGTGTGTGTGTGTGTGTGTGTGTGTGTGTGTGTGCGTGTGTGTGTGTGTGTGTTTTGGATAAATATGCTGGAAAATGACCTCTTCCTGGCAAACTAGACCAGCTACAGAAGAGCCCAAACTGTTTTCAAGAGTGCTGAGTCTCTCTTTCAGACAGCCAAGGTCAACACACACACACACACACACACACACACACACAAACAAACAGAAACACAC
>OMLP01015836.1:0-21136 GCA_900302685.1 Spondyliosoma cantharus
GTTTTTGATGAGTGTTGTCTCTGAATGTGAGCTTTGAGGTAGTGCTGTGCGATATGGACAAAATTGTATATCATGATATAGCTAATTTTATATCCCGATAACGATATATATCCCTTGGGGTTCTGCTTCTGTATCCGCGTCTGATGTAACGTTACTAGTAATGTTATTTTCTTCTTCCATTGCGCTCTCCTCCGTCTCCGCCATGCTGCTTTGACTCTGTTTACTCCCGAGCGAACAGCGCCGTAAACGAGTCCTTGCGGATGACGTAAAAATGCTGCCACAAAGCAGTAGCGTTGCTGTAGTTACATTCGCCTTCATACAATGAACTTGTCTTGAACTCAAAATGTGGATATCCAACGGTCATTCCGACATTGAGTTGTGCTTTACACGGCGTATTAAATCACAAACGTAGTGTACGTTAGCGTAGCAACAGTGCTAAACAAGTAGCCTATACGCTAAAATTACGATATAAACAACAGAGGGTTATATCCTACGGTAGACGTTTTTATATCGCACTACGATATATATCGTAATATCGCACAGCTCTATCCCCAACCTTAATACATCTTATGCTAAAAGTAATATATTAATTTATCTAGTAGCTGGACAGGAACAGATGCAAGCTGTGATACGTAGGGTTAGTTTTCAATTCCAAGGGTGTTATAATTCTCCAAATCCATGAATCAATTCAATTTTCAATGTAACATTTTGCCAGCACTGACAGCGATCTTATCGTTAGTCTGTTGCATCTGAAGTTTTCCGTTGCCAAGGGCTGTGTTAACACAAGGTAGTATTTACACAAAATCATGATCTAAATCAGGAACCCTCTGATGGAAGTAATGTAAAGTGAGTGTGAATCATAACATAAAAAACACCATTTTTAGTACTTTACAAGTACTGAGGTTCAGTACAGTCCACAACTGAAAATATCAGTCAGTCAGTCAGATGTAATTTTTCAGTAATTGAAATGTAAGTTAAACTGACTGAAGTGTCAAAAGTGATATATGAAACTATTTTGCATACAGAGCTGACAACCAACTGACAACCAACTGACACCACAATCACTGTTACAAAACTGTCCCAGTCAGGAGTTACAGCTCACTGCAATCTCATACATTGACAGCCATGTCACAAGTCTACCATAGTGACAGCACACATACAGCACACAACCTGAGATCTGTGAACACATCAGTCTGCATGGATGCTCAGTCTGTGTGTGCACCTCGCTGGCCTTTAATGCTGTGAATGCAATGGTCATGGCTTGATTACAAGCTGTAGGGGTTTGTGTGTGTGTGTAAAAGTGGCTGCCAGGTTTCAGTTGAGGATTTGTGCGCCACGGCTGTCACTCCAGCCGGAAAACAACCATCCTGCATTCTGTTTAGAGCAGTGACCAACACCCTCAAACTGCACCGCCGGAGGCACACAGATGGAGCCACAATAGAGCCTGTATGTTAGCGTCTGTGTGTGAATGCATGTGTGTCTCTTCGCGGTCTTGAATGGGACCGCCTCACACAAGTCGTGCACACATAAACACACACCCCTTTCTTGGTTTTCAGATGCACACAGGGAGACAATCTGGATTCTCACTTTAAACACGAGTCTCCCTCGGGTCCTCTCCCCAGTTTCCTGTTTGGGCCTCGCGCTGCGTATCCATTTAGCTGCTAGTGGAGGAACCGCTGTCAAAACACAATGACATGCAATGCAGTTTCTCAAGAGACCCTTCCTAGGAGGACCGCACCCCGGCAACTATGGACTCTTCCCAACCCACAAGCAGCCATCTTGGCTCTAAGATCCACTGACAGTATAACTTAGCATCTAGGCTGAGCACAATGTGAGCAACCTGACACCTTGGAGACAAACTGAGAGGTTGAATGGAAGATTCAAGGCTCTGCCCCCAGGTTACACTGTCTGTGGGTACAAAGTCAACGATGAAAATTTGGTAAAAAAAAACATTCTGCTAGTCAGATGCGCTGTTTGTAAACACCCACAATGTTTCTGTTGGTGACGGTGCTCTGACAGACAAATGAGCAGCGATGATGTAAGCCCTAAAAACCTGTCAGTGCCCACGCTCGCAAAAACATTCCACTGACTGAGAAACAACCAGCAAGCACACACACAAACACACACAAACACACACACACACATACACACACACACACGTAGACAGGATGCATGAAAAATTTAGACACAAGAGGAAGCTCTACTGTGCTTCAGAATTCCTGGTATTCTTATGATCGAGGACCGTTCATTCTTGACTCAGAGCCAGTTGTTTTCTTTACAGTTACTTGGTGAGAGCAGCAACAAAGCTGGGGACATTAAATTCAACGAAAAATTATCATACACATCAGGGGTGGGACAAAATAACATACTGTAATATCTATCATATACGGTACTTCCTATTGTGATACAATTATAGATACACTGGCGCCAAATATCAATACTTTTATTAAAACATGCAGGTGCCCCAAAAAGATTTTCCTGATAATTTGACTTACCAGACTCTGGTAAGTCAAATTATCAGGAAAATCTGTCCATCCATAGTTGTGTCCTCCCTTTTCACATTTTAACTCCAGGACCATTTAGCTTTCTGGTAGTTCAGACATTTGCCGTTTGGTGGCTGTTTTACACTGGACTGATGACATACAAGTTGCAGTCAGTGTGTGTGATGAAGACATGCTAAGATAACACTTCATGCACTGTTTTATGCATTGTTTCATCTGAGTTCATGTAAGGTTCTGCACAATTCAGTGAATAAATACATCATTCCTGCACTTTGCCTTTTTAGGGGTATTTTGTTTTCTTCAGTTAGCCATATAACATGATGTATGGTCAGATAACTGTCTGGCAAGGTAAGAATTACTGCAGAATCGTTGTATCATGGTACTATCGTAATCATGGGCTGCATACTGTGATACGTATATAGCAAGTTTCTCTATGAGTCCCACCCCTAATTTGCATGTGCAGTTACTTGGAAATCTGGGGCGCCAGTGTAGCCGACATTGATTATTGATTGGTGAGCATCCACATTGACAATATTAAAATCAATTTCAGTATTTTTCCTGCTCTTGGCACTGATGTTCAAGGAGCCAGAGTTTACCAGAAGAGCACAAGACAATATTAAAAGCAAAGACTGTGTAGTATCGTATTGATAGAAACTGCAGAGGATGTACTTAGGAAGTTAGTTATTGCTGTTAGACGGCGATGATAATGGGAAAAACCTCACTGCAGCTAATGGAGATGGAGATGCTTCACCATGTGCCTCCACCTAGAAACTTCAGCATTGGGTAAAGTTGCTGTAAACAGTGAGGAGGCAGTAGTGGGGCAACACCGACAATCATCATCACCCTTAAGTGTGGTTTTACGAGGCATGGGAGCCTTGATCCATTAAAGCCATTGTGGCTTTAATGTCTGGTTCCCAGATGCTTTTTACAGGCTTGCGCTGCTCTACATTGCATTCAGGCAGGAAGGAGACTTTCTGCAGCGTTTGCAGTGTCCACGTTATAACATCCTGTATTCAGCCCCCTCTGAAAAAAGCAAGATGCAATAAGTGCGTTCATGCAATCAGAAAGTGTTGCAGGTTGCTCCAGCAATAAAAGCCAGTTCTGCGCCTGCTTTTAGACACAGAGGACTTGTGATGTTACAATTTGCCTCGTATGAATAAATCATGTGCAAAATCCACTCTAAATAAAAGACCGTACCACGTTACAAGCTGCATGATTCCATCGGATAGGCAGGTTGAATATTTCATGATTAAACGGGCCATTATACTACACAGATCTAGGCCAAGGCTCAGGCTGAAGGGAGGGGGGTTCAGATAACGGTCCAAACCCCGTCCCAACAACACAAGGGAACAGAGCTCCGGTCCGAGGGGGCTCAGGGAGGGGCAAAGCCATCTGGGTTAATCCACACAAAACACAGACAAAGAAAACAATTTGCAACTCCGCCGAGGAGAAGCATCGATTTGCAATATAAAAATTGGAAATTAAAGTCCAAGCAGAAATCAGCAGGGTTTTCGTGATCTGACTGTCCCAAGTAACTGCTCGGGACCCTTCAGTCACTGACAACTCACTGCCCAGCAGGCTGTGTGGTTCTGCCTTAAAATGCCACGTTTAAATGTCGAGCGTGACATTCGTAAATGGGAGACAACCGGGGAAGATGCAGGTGAAACTGTGAAACGGTTGAATAAATCCGCCTAGGTCACAGTCGACCAAGCTGCCAGCCCCCCTCAGAGCTAGCCCGGCAAACGTTAGCTCTTAGCAAATAAAGTTAGCCCAAGTTTACTGTCAACAGAGTACGACTGTTCATTTTGCTACAGCTAAAACATGTCTGGAAGTTAAGCACTGCAGTGGAGTTGAGCATTCAATGTGTCACCCCGTTAGAAATGCGGGACACCAGCTGACAGGCTAGCATTTAAGTACACTAATCCCGGGAGGCCTGCGCGTCCCCGGCCCAAAGTTGACGGCTAACTGCCGTCTGACAGCACCTAGCTTCGGTCAGTGGTGAGTGGTGACCCGGCCCGTCCCCGCCTCCCTCCCCGCCTTCTGTTTACCCACAGCTAATAATACGCCGACAGAGCTAGCAGTGTAGGCTAACTCAAGCACCCACCTCGCTTGTCGAGGTCGTAACCGACCACTAAAAAGTAGTCGGCGAGCCTGGCCATCTTTGGAGCTCACGGCGACAGGCCTTTCTCGCTAAATCCTCTTCTCTTTCTGCCGTCAATATTCCATTTACGTCCTACCGGCGATACACACATCACGGGCGACAGTAGCATCCTTCCAGCTGCACCCCGCCGCCATACTGTCAGTCTGTCTTGCCCTGACAGCGGAGAGCCGCGAGTCTGCGCACTGAGGGACACTCAAGGGAGGGGCTGCTCGGCAGGAATGTCCCATGTGAGGAGCCAAACCAGCTCAGGGGCCAAAAGTCTGACCAGAACCTATAATAAACCCAACAGGACCGTCGCTAGAATGGTGAAAGGTGGCGACGATTGTAGCAGTCCAAAGCTGAAGACGCACAAAAAAAATCCAGTCCAGACTGGTTTAATTTAAAACAGGTATCCAAGAGAAATATTACTTAAGGTGGGTTCAAATACTCCATTTGCTACAGTCCTCTATAGAGATAACCCAAAATACTTTATTACATCGCAAAGATAATTGCTTGTCAAAGTCAAAGCATTTGGTAGTCAAACGAGATACATCTGGTGACTTTTGAATAAATGTTAGCCAATTATCTAATGAATAAATAACAAAGTATTACTAATGTCAGAATTGTGTCAAACAAAACCTTTAATTTGGAGTTTAGACAATTTGCAACCTATAGAATTTGGCACTTTGTTTGAAGCTCAGTTGAACCTTTCTGTACATACAGTAGGGCGAGCATGTCCTCTGCAGGGGGCATCACCTTAAACAGGATGAGATGAGGTGTTCAGGGCATCCTGAACCTACTTTCAAAAGATTCTGTGCAAGTGTTTTCAACACCGAAAATTAACCATTGCTATCAGTCAGGACCACTAGCTGCACAGCTAACTGAGCTAACGAGCCAATTGCCACTACAGTTAGCAGCAGTTAGTGGTGGTGACGGAAGTGAAATTGGCTTTGATTATGAAGGTGACCAATCCTTACTTATTGCACCTTTAAAGTAGTCGCATTTTTTAAATATGATCTAGCTAGATTAAATAGATCTCTTCTCAAGCTGTATCCAAAAATATTGGATTGAAATACTGTAACCCTGTCAGTGTAACTTTCTGTATAATAGATCTAAACAATGATGACATTTAAGAGTTTGTAGCCAAGTCAGTGATTTGTGTGAGTGCAAAATCATGTGTGCATCTGTTTTGGTCATGGCCAGGCAGAGATGTGGTTGGGTTTAATTAAAAGTGAAACTGTAATATATTCTGTGTGTGTTATATCCAGGACATTAGAGGATCCAACTGAAATGTGGATCGCCTAGCTCCCCCTTTTTTTGGAATTAGTATCCTGGGTGATAAGCTGGAAACATGTAGTCTTTCAAAGGCATAGTTGGAGCCGAAAGTAAAATTCAACCACTAATTACAGTACTCAGTCTTAAGCCACAGTGCCAAACCACTTTTGTTAATGGAACATCCTTTTACAGCTTTGAGAAACATAACATGTCAATGAGATAGATTTCACCAACTTTTTGGGCGGCATTTATCCAAGTTTCTGTAGCCTAATGACTTCCCAAATTCCAATTTCATCTCTAACCCAGAAATCTTTCCCCGCTGACAATCTGGTTGCAGCCTTGAGTAGCAAGCAGAGACCCCTCATTGAGGAAAATATGACATATTATCAGAAAAAATGTTCTGAACTGTTCGCCACGAAACACTTGAAATATGCCAAGTACAGCGAGGGGAAACCTTGACATGATGCTGTGGTGTCACGTTGGAGAGGCAGACAACATGTCAGTGGGATGTGAGGAAGGCCTGATTGCCAACATCCGTGTGGCCTGTCCTTGGCTGTCAGCACTGTAACAGTCTCAAGAGTATTCCGACACTTCCTGCGCGGTGACCTTTGACCTAAAGTGCTTATCACTCGCTGGTTGAAAACAATCCCGAGCATGAGATGTCACATTTTTTCTCGAAGAGCTTTGTTTTCACCAACACTCAGTAACACTCAGATTGCCCTCCCTATTTTTCTCACACAGTTATCGGAACCTCGGGCCTGGGTGAGCAGAGGACAGCGCTGCTCTTTGATAAACATGGCTTCTGACAGCCCAAAGCTATGTTAACAGGAGATAATATGCGAATACTAGTTTCAGGGATCACACTCAGGTCACCGCTGTGGTTTAGATTTCTTACAGCTGACGTTGACTGTATCTCAACCTTGAACCACATTGAAAAGCTGCCAGATAGACAAAGACAAGAGCCTGTCAGTCCCTCCCAGACTCTCCCCCCAGGACACAGATAGCCTACACACAGCAAGTATGTCTTGCTAGGCAAACTTGAACTCTGCAATGAACTATTTCCATGTGCATAGTTAGCGGTAATGTTACCTTTGGCTTAACTAACCACGTTGTGCATTTTTAGGTGGGAACCCCTCCTGCAGTTGTTCCCCTTAAGTCAGCAAAGGGATGATGCATAGGGCTGTTTTGCATTTCTGTGGCAAGTTAGTGTTCAAATGAATGAGTTAAAGTCTATTAAACTCACTTACTTAAAGGTCCGATATTGTATGACGTGAGATTTCCATGTATTGTTTCATTATAAAGACAGTGAAAGCATCGAAACACTCAATCCACAGAGAAATGTGCAAAGCCCGTATTCAGAAAACCGTACGAGCCGTCAGGATTTCAGTCAGGTTGTGATGTCACAACAACACAGTCGCCACCCTCAGCCCCCAGCACAGCCTCGGTTGCTAAGGCCCTGTCCACATGAACACAGGTATTGCTCAAAACAGCACTTTTTCCATGTGTTTTGCACTTTCTTACACAGGTGAATGGCATATTAAGTTACTGAAAATTGAGCTTTTGGAACGCTCCAGCGAGATGGAAGATTCAGGAACAACAATGACGCAGACACGCATGTTTATCGGTGTTTGTGGCATCATTCATCATAGAGAAATTGCGAACTCGGAGTGTGTGTCGTGATATTTGAGTATTTGAGTTTGTACAGTGAAAGAAAAGATGTTATATTGTTTGACGCTGTATGAAGAAAAGAGACAAACAGACACTGATGGTACGATAATGGAAAAGGGAGACAAAAATGACTGCTTACAATGTTTTGCTGACAAATGATCCAAAATACACTTTATCACTTTTTTTCCTGAGTTTTAGATTAAAAGAAAGATCTCACTCTCATGTCTGTGCAGTAAATATGGATGTACAGCTATCAGCTGGTTAGCTTAGCTCAGCATTAAGTCTGGAAAATTGGGAAATTTCATTTGGGTCAAAGATCCAAAGATCCAAAGATTGAATTTAATGTTGGATCATTCGTGTGTACTCATGTTGTTATTATGAGTTTTCCAACAGGCACTGAAAGCAGCATTGACAGGAAGGCGTGTAAGATAACTTTACGATGACAGAGCTACACTCACATTAGACTTTGATTGTCTGTAATGGGATCATGACTCTACTATTTCAGTATTCTGTCATCATCTCATGCTTTTTTTTTGTGTCACCTTTTATATCTAGGAATCAAGAAGAAGGAAGTAGGTGACGGTTCTCATCCCGTCACTGATTCTGTGTTATTCACACACAGCCCAATCAGAGCATAAAGCCACTCTGTGCAGGATGCAACAACCATGTGACTTCCTGTAGACTAACCAACAGACAGGAAGTGGTTTGAAGGCCTCTCGCACATCACTGCTCTTTATCGGGCCTTTCCAGCAGCCGACTTCCCTTCAGCTCAGACGAAGCATAGCGTATGTAAGCGCATCATCAAGCAGGCACTGCATCAGTTTCATCACCCATAGCTGAGACAAGCAGGAGCTTAAAGAGTGACACCATGGTTTTATTTTGATAGTGTCACTCCACAGAGTTACATCCATGCAGGTCGCTGGACTGGACTTTTTGTGGTGAATGACAAACCATAAACAAACACACTGACTTCCCTGTCTCATATATCACACTGCTGTAATTGGAGCTCATCTGTTTCTGCATACACAGAAAATACTGTGTACAGTAAACCGCTGTCAGTCCTGATTTGTTACTGATTTGTTTTTACACATAAAACCCCAAGGGCGATGACCACACACAGAGAAAAATGACAGTGTCAGTTATTTTCCATGTATCATCTGCCATAAAATAAAAAGTATTGTGTTGCGAGTTTAATTGGAACTTGGGCAATTCAGTCCTTCACTTTCATAAATGTTGGAGGACTTGTGAGAAACAGATTAAAAAAAAGAAGACTTATAATCAAAGCAGCAGAGGTTGAAATGTGCTCATCCCCTGTAAATGTGAAACTGTAAAAACTTTGCATCCAACACTTCCCACGATGCAAGTTGATCGTGACAAACCATTGGAGCCTCACAGAATAGTAAATGTCCCCCTTTTGCAAGTACCAAAAGTCTTTCAGTCTTTAATGCAGGCTCTCTGTTATAAATTTGTAATCTCCAAGCCAAAGTCTAGATAACACATTCACGGTAATTATTATTACATTCAAGTATAATAAAGCGATGCTGTTAATTTTGCTTAAACTGTGACTTGAAGTATTGTAATTACATGCAAATTCTCCACCTAATTCTATTCCACAGGTTCAATGTAAAGGATCAGATTTAATGCAAAGTTTCTCTATCAAGTTGAGACAATTAAGATGAATGAAATAGATTTGTGATTTATAACAGGAGCAGCATTACCAATTTGAATTGCATTACTTTTACTTATTGAATACCAAACAACTTGAAAAACACACTATGTTAATGTGAATTCCCATTAAGGGCTGATTACAAACAAGCCACAGGTGGATGCAGAAAAAGGGCAGCAAATTCACACAAAGGAAGGAACTGAGAAGCAGCACATGACACATGAGGGCCAAACTTCAAACTAGAACGGGAAACAAACACAGAAAGAAAAGAAAGAAACACGCAATCATGACAACAGCTTGAAAATCATTTTGGGTGAAGGTGTCTCTGTCAGCCACTCAGCACCCCCATCACCTGTTTTTGCACTGTTGGTGACCCAACTGAGGTATATTAAAGTTTGTATGCACAAATGGAGGATGGCTATTAAATCTGACCAATAAAGAGGAGAGGTATCCTCATGTGCTGAGGCAACAGTAAGTTCTTCTAACTAATTATCTGTGGATGGCGTTTGCTGAATTGAAGAAAGTTGCAAGAGAAAAGGGGACAAACAGCTTCACACTGAGAAAAAATACCCAGACAAACTATTAAGCTGCAATAACTAACATCAACTACATAATCACATTACTTTAGTTCAGTATGATGGTGTCTCCAAAGTTTATTGTAATCAATCAAACAGGTCACGGCTTTTAAGTTTTAGTTTTAAATGAATACAAGGATACACTGCTAAGACTAATTATTTTTTTCCGGAAGACTTTGTGTCGTGCGTGAACACCCAACAAAAACCTGGGCAAGGGTTTAATCGTCAAGAAATTAAGGTTGCCCTGCAGAAATCCATCAGTTTTAACAGAATTCATTATCATGACGATGGAAACAAGATGCCTCCTTTCTATCATGTGTAGTAAATCTGTCTACAGAAGCACCGCTCTTTATGATGCAAGACAGTTTAACTACGCCACAAACTCCAAAATGATCATAAAGTTGAGTAAACACCTCTCTATTGAGTTTCAACAACTGAACATTATAACCGATATAAAGGCAGGATTAATTTAACGATTACCGCGTTAGACTGGCTTCACTTCACTCCAACAGACACCCCAGACTGCACCTGCGACCACAGGGCGCCCTCGACAAGAAGGCCCAGAGACTTCAATGTCTGCAGTGGGATCCTGGAAATGTCAGTTGCAGGGCTACTGATAGTCTAGCCTGTGCCCGGGACAAGATGATCTCCAAAGGCAGGTCGTTTAAATGGTTAAAGATTATTCTAGACCTGGGACAACTGACCTGGTGTTCCCCCCCCTCCTGTTGGTGGCCCCGGCTGGCTGAAAAGAGAAGCCTCCCACCATGTTTAACATAGCCATCAAACTGTATAACTCATCCCTGCTATGTCACTGCTTGGACTTTAGTGGACTGCTGAGGTCTTACTCGACTCACAAACTGGACTTTTACATGGACAATTACGTTTGTTTTGCACACCTCACTGCAGTTTGCACACTTTTACACAAACAGCCTATAAGGATCTTTGTGTTTTGTTCTTTCACAGCGGGAATAAGTATCTACTGTATCTATTTGTTTTCGCCAGGTGCACATCTCTATATCATTTGTTTATTTATTTATTCATGAAACACTTAGGTCTGAACTATTTTGTCTAGTGATGGTTATTATGCACTGAAATTCAACGCCAGACAAATCCGACATCAAGTCGCCTTTTGTCTAGTAAGTTGATTCAATTCAACATGGAAAGACTTAAATTTTTATCTGGTTGTGATGTCAATAAAAAACTACTTCACTTGGTTCACAGCTGATGTAGATGATGCTGGTAGATGAGTCGAAACAATATATTCAGAACCTGATTTGCAGATACTTTGAGAAAGTAGGTGAATCCCATCTCTCACTGGTTACTTTTCCCAGCGTATACATTACTGTGAAAGTTTCCATCTATATTTAAAGTGTTCTGAAAATAAAATACCAGTAACATCCAAATAATATACAGCTTTGTTTGTTCACTGATCGAGCAGCAATGTGAGCATGAGTACAACAAAAAAAAAAAAACTGATGTGAGTTATTTGTTGTTTGATTTTCATGTATTTTTCAGATTTTTATTTAAATGTAAGCACAAGATCACTCAGCTGAAAGCATATGTGCATTTTTGAATGTTTACAATAAATATGTATATTTACTTGAGGAAGCGCATTAGTGGAAGAAAGCAATATTTTGAGGTCTTTAACTCAGCTGTATGTGTTTCAGCCTCGGATCAAAGGTTAAAATGAAACAAGTATATTTCTCTCCTCTCAAGTGTGAGAAATCAACAGCAGATTTCATTCTGCCCCCTAACTGACAACCAGGGCTTTCAGGTCTGTGTAGGAGATCCAGATCTTACTGCCCCCTCTGACCACGAGGTGCAGCAGACACCTATGGAGTGGTCGTTCTTTACAATAACAAATTTGTTAGAAAAACTCCAGTCTAGGTTCTAAAACAGAAGGTTTACTTTACTTTATCTTTTCAATCTAAGTTATACAGTTTTGTCATAATGCAAGTCGATCGGGATAAAAGTCTCGGCAGCCATCATTCTCATTGTGTACTACAGTGCGGCTTGTACAGATGTCTATCTAGACCTATCTAAGGGAAACAGAGCTTATATATTCATATAATTGGCTGCGCATGTGCTGTAATTGCTGAATAAACTGTTAATACATTTTGTCATAGTTTTCATTCAGGGACATATTTGTTTTAGTTGTTGTCCTTTCAGTTGGCTACAGCTCTAGAGAGCACAGGGATCAGTCATGCAGATCTAAAGCCTGGAAATATTATGATGGTGGACCATGTGGGCCAGCCATTAAGAGACAAGTTCACCGACAGCCAGGGAAATTCTACTCCACTGACACTTATTTTTTAAGCATTTTCTTGTGAATAACAACAGAAATCATCATTCCATTTCAAGCTAGATACACTTAATCCCTAAAATGAATGTAGAAAAGATCAGTATACTTCTAACTTGAAGGTACCTTAACTTTTGGAAAAGAAATCTCTGGCGAAGGCTGAAAATATTGCAGCTTTGCATCGTCTTATACACTGTTGGAAAACTTCCAGACCATCTGCTCACTGCTGGACTTTGTGCAACGGAGTAGTTTTCTGTGCAGTAAATGTAGCATATGAACCTCCCATGTAGAGACTTATGGTGACATGATTTGTCCGTCATTGTGCTGTGACTACATCAACATATATGTTTGGTTCTTTTCCTGCTTGCGCTGTCGCCGCACTGCTTGGCACAAAATCTGCTGACTCAAGTGTTTCCTTCCTTTAGTCTGTATTTGAAGTGGGGAGTTTGTATTGCAACCCACTCGCAATTATCAGCCTGGATCAATTAAAAAAGGGTCGATGTCTAATATTGTCATTTGCTGACAAGGATGCTGAAAGAACTACACCAAGGCAAAATAATTCTTCAGCATCCATTTAAAACAACGAGCCACCTCATTGGCACATTCCACAGCAGCTCCTGATAAGTGTGTGATCAGATGTTGTTTATGTTATCTCTGCACTGATACTGAGGTGAACTTGTTTGACTTCGTGATCGCTCGTCTCTCAGTGTGGAAAAGAGCATGGAGCTGATGAGCATCAGGAGCTCTGATGACGGCGAGGATGTGGCTCAGGAGACTACGATCGGGGGAAACCTCACCCTGCTGGGTTAAACGACCGGGATCAGTTCTTCCTCGAACCCAAAAGAAAGAGGGATGATGCTGACCCATGCCTAACCTCAGATGGTAACTCCCCTGCAAAAAGAAATAGACCAGCATAAACCTCAATAAAGAGCTGATGCACAGCGCCGAGGGTATGTTAATCTGCGGCAACAAACACAAACTTGGGGTAATTTTTTTTCTTCTTCTGTTTATAAGATCATATGATGGCTTATAATGAATCATGAGATACTTTGCTGAGATATTTTACCAGCCTATTAAACAATCAAACACCTTGTTGTTTTCCCAGAATAACTCAGCCGGTCCGGCTCAACCCCCGGTCCCTCACCTCAAGAAGGGGAAGAGGGCCGATGAGCAGGCTTCAGGCTCCGAACCAGAACAAAACCTCCCCAGTCAAGAGGAGGGAGAAAAACTGAAGAGCAGAGTTCTCGTCTTCGTTTTATTTGTTGTTTTTCATGTTTTATTATTCACTTTCATTCATGTTTCCCCTTTCTTTTAGCATTTGTTGAATCTGCTTGATTCATCAATAAAAAAGATATTAGCTGCACATTGTGAAGTGAAGAATTTTCTTGACATGATTAAACTGACATTTATCTATTTGGAAACCAGGTCCTCAGGCAGAGAAGGTTCTGTCTGAACGTTTTAAGGAACTGTACTCTGCACTTGATAATCATTTCTTAAGGTCCAAGGTTCATTTATCAGTCTTCAACACGATTGTACAATACAATTTGATAATCTTTGCTGTGTTCCTCTTTTTATAACTGACAGTCGCTGCGGCATCTTTGACTGCAGAATCTCTTTGCTCCACTTAACGTGTTTGAGCTTTCACAAACAGAATGGAGACCACTTCACAGTACCGACTGTGAAAAAATCACAGTGCAAAGTGACTTATCTCCTTGAAATATAATTTTTCGGTTAATTGATGATTCAAGCACAAAGCTCGACCTAATCGATCATATTTTAATCAACTGTCTCAGTTGTCACCTTGCATCCTGGCGGTTTAGGTCACACAATGAAAGACAGGTTTGTCTCGCTTAAAGGGCGACTAACCGTCTTGTTGCTAAGTATGCAGCTGTCTATATATCTTGTACATTTTGGGGATTTTTGAGCTTGCTAATGTTTTCTAGAGTTACTTTCAGTTTTACTTCCTGATACAAACAATAAATAAGCACAATTTATTCGTAGTGTATATCTATTTTGCAATCAGATATATGACACAGCAGGGTTTTAACCTTCCGAGACATCAGGCAGTGAGGTCAGTGCGATGTTTAAACCACAATGATAAGGATGATGTTCATTTCTACATGCTGCGTCTGTTGGCCGCTGTGCAGCACAGAGTGCACAGAGACAGGAAAGATGGTAGTGACAGTTAGAAATGAAAGTTATTCTGGTAAACCTGCATGTGTGCAACAGGGCATGTGAGAAACAGATGATATACCTCTCTCATTTTGACTTCAAGGAGCAGTTCACCCATGACTAAAAAAGAAGCCTGGAGATCCCCATCTGATTTGTAAAGACGGTATTTAAGCAAAAATCCTCACTGTAGCTGCTAATCTGAACGTGTTACTGCGCACCCCGTCTGAAGTGGGTGCACAAGCTTGACCACACATCGAGGTTGTAAGCACTGTATCTTTAAATGGAGCTTGTGGAGACTTGGATTGCAATGAATGAGCTAAATGGAGCCATTTCACTTATTTTTTCTGTTGGTTTGTTTTCTGTTTTAAAACAAGTCCCCAGCTAATTCAGTTGTTTAGGAGAATGCTGAGATGCTGTTTTGCTCCAGAAATGTTTTGTGGACTATGAAACTCGATCCAACTTTCCATTGGCATGAGGGAGGATAGAAAAAGACAGAATTGTCATTTTCTTGTGAACTTATCATCAAATATGAATGATATTGAACTGTATCTTTGTTCTCGTTTTGTTACAATATGTAGACAGGCATCCACCTGGCTGAAGGCTCTAGTGCTACTTTGTTCTACATTATTATGTTACACCCATATGTGATTGTTAAACCTTCCATTCCAAAAGCATGGTGATAAGGCCTTCATCCCAAAGGTGTTGGATAGGATCAAGGCTCTGTGCAGGTCAGTCAAGGTCTTTCCCAACCAACAGGGGAGAACCATGTCTTTATGGAGCTGCCTTTGTGCGCAGGGACATTATCATGTTGAAAAGAAAAGGGTTTCTCCCCCCAAACCATTGCCACAAACGTGGAATCTCAGTTTCCTCCATCAGGCCCTGTGGCTTTCTGGGTCGCTCCGTCGTTATCAGCCACTCCTGTCCTTCACCATCATCTTTCCCACACTGAAATCCAATCCCTCATTTGTCCACAAAACTGGCAGGACACTGTCCTGTTAGCTCCCTCCTCTGAGGTCTCCTCCCACACACCACTGCACTGGTGAGCAGCCATGCCAAACAAACTTGACTGAGAGGGCTCGCACAGAGACAACAAGCCGCTCAAACAGACCCCGCTGTACACCATCTCAAACAAGCAATGTAAACAAAGTTGACTGGAGCAGCCAAGAGGATGCTAACAGCACGACAGTGGGAAAATGCCTCCATAATGATCCTTCATCGGGATTCAACATGACTTTTTGCAACAATTATTGCAAAATCAAATACAACACCCTGATACGATGTTTGTTTTTGTTGTAAAAATAAGCAGATAAATGATATTTGTTTTGTATTTTGGGAGTTCAACCCGGGCTGGTCCTCATGGGAAGCATCAGAGCGGACTGGCTCTCAGCAGGAGCTGGCTGTGCAGTGTATTCCGTTGATGTAACGGGAGGTTCACTAGGGGGCAGCAATCAGTAGACTACCACACTGTGGATCCTGATGGAATAAACCTGACAGAAGAAAGAGTGAGCTCAAATTCAATACAAAATACCCGTGATAGAAAGCAGAGCACAGATGTAGACACAGACATTACATTCAAGCTGTGATTTGTGTCCATTATCTCGGACTGTGTGTCTTATTTGAGCAAGGAGGGAGGAGGGAGTGGAGGGTGTGAGCTCATACACAGGGGTCATGACTATACGAACAAATAATAACAAGAACACTTTGCTAAGGTGATAGAACTATAGATGTAAAACGTGGCTCAATAATCAGCAGGAAGTAAGAAAAACACTCCAGCGTCTCCGGCCATGAGACCTGAGAGGGAAACACGTAGATCAGGTGCTGCGAGGGAGGAAAAACATGTACTTTGGATAAGAGGTTATTTAGATACATGAGCCGGTAGTTTCCTCAAAAACAGGAGAGACCAGACATTCTCTCAACTGGAGTCATAAATCCTCCTTAAGCCTGCAGATGTTGTGTTAGTATATGAAGTCCTTCAGCTCAGCCTCTTCAGATCACATCGCCTCTGCTGGGACGACCGATTTGTTTTGCATCATGACGCACCTCCAATCAGAGCCAGGACACACGAGCATCGAGCTGCTTTTTCGCATAAATCTTCCCAACACTCACCACTGTTCAAACGTGTACACGTGCTGAAGCCGTTTACGAGGAAGACCCTGGGTTGGTTCACTCGCTAACAGTTGTGGTATACAGGCAGGGTTTGGTTTTATCTGTCTCTGAGATCTCGGTTTCAATATGCAAGTGAGGTGAATAGAATGTAGCCCTAGAAAAGTTTTTTTTTTCTTTTCTTTTTGTAAGGTACACTGCAAAAAAACAAAACAAATCTGGTTGTACTGTTTATTTATATAAAAAAAAAAGATTTACAGGGCTAATCTAAAATATCATAACATTGAGTTTAATTTGCTGGATGAAAAGGTTACATTCAAACATTAAACATTTATAAAAACTCAAATTTTGGACAGTTAACAGTAGAGTAAGTATTGGTTCTGTAGTTTTGTTTTTAAATTGAGATGTATCGTGTATTAAGACATTATCACAACAAAAAAATGGTTTTAATCAACTTTCTAGCAATGAATTTCACAAACTAGTTTACAACTTAACTATGAAAACACCACTTGACACCGCTCCTCTTTGCTCAACTGTGATGTGCGGTCTGCTGAGACTGTTGTCATCAAAGATGGCCTACTTTTCCCATCATGCATTAGGCAGAGTAGTTTGTTAAGTTGTCTAAAATCAGTCCTTTGAAGATGCTGTACAACTTTTACAACTTACTTACAAAGTTATTGTTGTCCCATGTCCCAACAATGTATTGATCTATTAGCTGGATATATGTTATTCCTCTGTGCCATTGAGCTTAATTCTTATCCAAAAACTATTAAAAACTCTGCAGCAGGTGACGTGTTCCTTCATTTCCATGAACCCACACACTGTAGTTTATTTTGACTCAACTACTCACTATCAAATGAGGACTATTCCACTGCTGAGTAATGCTTCTTCCTGTTTGAGTAATGTTTGTTATAGACAATGTGCTTGGGGATTTAACTTTCCTCCCCCTCTTTTTTGTAAATTAACCTTTATTTCATGAGCCATATTATGAGTCTATGGCTCTGCTGTTTCCGTTAATTTGTTGCCAGTCAGAAAAATACAGAATAAAACCGGATTCCTCCTTAAAACATGCCCAGAATGGCCGTTTGCATTTGAACTGGGCTGTTTGGCTTTTTGTGGTGCCTGCTTGTCGTAGATGTGGCTTGAGGTCGCTGATTGAGGCTACCAAGGTGCGGCTGGTGGCCACAGTGCAGAAAGTCACACACTATCATCAACACACAAAGACTGCAGTAAGATACAAAAGACAGATATCTTCAGCATTTATTGCAGATCCTTGTGGGCAGGATTTTGTGCTGGCGCACTTGAGCAGAAACTTCACCATCTGCATAAACACCACCAGGCAACATCCTGTGCTTTCTGCCTGAAAGTGAACTTTAATGCAGCTTTTCTTCTCTATGCTCTGACCTTAACATAATGAGACAACACTGCTTATTTGAACTGTTTACACAACTTTTAAAGCAGGCTATGTCCTAGTGATGCCCATTCAAAGATTCACATTAACAAAGACAAGACAGAGAACACCGCACAATAAAGCAAGGGTCCCTCTGCTCTTTGATCAGTTGACTACGTCCCCCAAACCTTTCCTTCCTGGACGAGGTTCAAAGCCACAAATGAAGGCTCTTCTAAAAACGTCCTGTGCCGCTCTGGCCGGCCCCACAGAGCATGTTCGCTAATTGCCGCCTAAAACAAAAGTAAAACCAGCGCACAACTGAGAGATCAAACCAGGCGGGGAAGCCTGTGTTCAGAGTCCAGAGGGTACTGATTCGGCTGCTGTCACATGCCAGCGAACTCTTACATAAACGGGTCAGGGTGAGTGAGGAAGTGACCTGTTTCCACAGCCACGTCTAAGTGGTAAATGAGTTACTATCAATTGTCAAATGTTTCATGAATCATTGTGTCATCACGGGAAAAATCAATATGTACCTCTGTGGACTGTCGGTGAAGGACAAGATGCAATATTCAGTATGAATGAATCAACGTAAACCCTTATCCCTAAAGTCAAAGGGCAAAGGCCCATCGCCTGACAACACTGCTGTGAACGCCACCATGTTTCATCACGTTTGAGTTCCACAAACACGAAAATGAAGGTGATGAATTGATAGCATAAATAGGCTTGTGAAAACGAAGGGGAAACCGAAGACTCGAAGGACTCTTTCATTACAACCAAACGATTAAGTGTGTCGATGGCAGGTCATGCTGCGGCGCTAACTCTGATGGTATTACAACTACTGAGAAACTCCAAGAGACGATCAAAGGACGGCCTGAGCAGAGGCGAGCCGCAAGACGATAGCGGCAGGGGTGAGAAGCTGGCAACTCTCACTGACGAATCTGTCTGAGCGAATATCCCTCACGCAGCACTTCACGTTGCGCGCCAGGAAGGGATCACGTAGCCAGAGGACATTAGGGCCGTTGGCAATAATCCTATGGTACAATACACATAATTGGGAGAAATTCATGATTCTTGTAGCATTTTCTCACTTCAGTGCTCTCGGGTTAAATAACTTCTGACACCCTGCCTACTTAGCTTGAAAGTGAACCTGCGGGTGTGGAAACTGGGCTCCGTGGCCTCTGCTTCGGTTGCAAGCACAAAGTTTCAGGACAGCAGGATTCAGTGCCAGTAGTTCCTCCAATGTATTATCATTACATTTGACTCAGTGAGCATAATACTTTTTGAGAGAAACAAAACAAAAAAAACCCTGGAATTTTAAAAAACAGGGGGGGTGGAGGAGGAAGGGAGGTAGGAAGTAGGAAGAGGGCAACCGGCCCCCTCGGCATTACATCCTTTTAAGTTCTGTATCAATGTGACCCAGTTTCAATCATTCTCATCCACTCCAGTGCAGCTGGTGCTGTTTTCACCTAGTCTGTCCATCTGTTCGTGTGTGTGTGTGTGTGTGTGTGTGTGTGTGTGTGTGCTATAATGGTATAATGCAGTAATCACTCTACTGAGAAGTCACTGGTGTGTGCGTCAACAGGTGTAAATTCTGCAGTAAGTGGTGCAAAACGACCCTCTGTTCACGTGGTATTTATTTTCCGGAGCGCTGGATGTTTAGCTCTGTGGCTCTAATGTAATAATAATATGTACACAAGAGGCACAACCTCGGGCTGTTTATCCTAAGTTGAAAATCATGCCTCCACATCTGCTGCATGTACAGTTCTCCGTGGCGGACCTGCTGATGTTTACGTCGATGCCTGACATGATTTCTGCATCGGCAAAAAGAAAAAATAACAAACATCACATCCCTGCATTCCTCGTGGAGCGTGGTTTGACTGGCTGGATGGGCAGCGTCTTTCCAGCGTTTCGTGGAGGGCGTTCACTCGACTGTTGACAACCCGCTCAACACGCTTTCCTGGAAAATAAATGTTGTGTAACCACATTTTAGCCAGGATCAAGTGTATGCATTACTGCTGTGTTGCTACGTCAGTCAATCAAGTACAAAAGGAAGGAGGGAACTTGGCCACAGTAAAAAAAAACAAAAAAACCACTAATGGGATTAAATAAGCTGCATAGGATTCATCTGAGTCGCTAAACACGTTCAGACCTGTGCCTCATTTCCATCGAGGAAACACATTTCAAAAACATACAGTCACTGAGTCACAGTCGGGTAGTAACTTTTCATTTCTGAATGATAAACACTACAACTTCCTTTCAAGTGGCGATAAGAATGTGTGAAAGGAAACGTTCAGCTCGGGAAATCGATCAGCGATGCATCACGACGAGCCTGGCGTGACTTGACAAAAAAGTGCTGGGGGGGAATCCTGCGAGGGCGCCTGCATATCTGCCTGACACACTTGGCCGCCAGCGAAGATAAGAGATAGGTGGTGGGCTTCGTCGGAAAGACAGACTGCTCGAGAAATTCACCAAAATTGGGTTAATTTCCCGAGAACGTACATGGCTCATTAAGATAACTGAACAGTGGTGCATTTACAACATTGTTCGCCTCCTGAGCTTATACTGTTTCTGTGCTGCCCGGATGTGACCTCACACTGACCTTTCATGTATCTTATGTTCATTCATACCTCGTATTGCATCACTACAGTTTATTATTTATTATGATAGTCAAAATAGGACCCATGATGCTGTGCTGCTGAGAACTGAATTTACGTCACTTTACTTGCACAATATATCACATATCTTATATCAATATATTACATTGCACGTTGTATGATGTCAATACACTATATCTATAATACTCCCCAGACTTTCAAGTGAGTCCATGATGCTCAATGCTCATTTTATAGTAAACCTGGCACACTCTTGGGTTTATATCTGTAACCTGATATGGAGCTTGTAGCTGTTCTGTGATTGTAGTTCATTCAAATCCCAAAGGAATAGTCATTCAGTTGCCATAAAACACGGACAAGCGTTTCCTGCAGGTTTTTTTTTTTTTATGATTTCTAGTCACATCAGTGTGGAAGATTCCCAGCCTGGTGATGTGACAGCACCTTTGCCTCCGGAGTTGCCCACCTTCACGAGTCAGCCGTGGAACTCCGCCCACTCTCACTCACTATTTAAATCCACAATGTCAGCAGGCGCTCAGCTTCACACTGGAAAACTTGATCTTGACCAGCAATACGTTTGGATCCATGGGAGGGAAAAAACCAACACCTACTTACAACTAAAGACAGATCCTGAGCTGGGAAATAGCAAGAAGGTAAGACTGCTCTTTACTTCTGCTGTGAGCATTCATAAAATGGAAGAGTTTTAACAACAAAAAAAAAAAAAAAAAAAAAGCACTT
>OMLP01015836.1:23307-35402 GCA_900302685.1 Spondyliosoma cantharus
TGTCACCTTTAAGTTGTGACTGAACAAAGAACATTTTGGCTGACAAGGACTCCGCAGCTTATCCCATCTGATTGAGATATCAGGGATACTGCTGAGATATCACTGGTGGTGTTGGGGACAGCCGTAGTATTGTAGCAAGACCATTAACATTGTTTTGTTTTGTTTTCCTTTCTTTTCTATCCTTTTCGATTATTTTTGCCTTTATCTAATGATGCAAACTAGAGAGGTTGACAAGAAATAGGAAAGAGAGACCCCACTCTGCTACATGAAAGCTGTGACTTGCAAGATGGGATCATTTCTCTTGCACTCATTTTTTAGAGACTTATCAATAGCTACACCATACTTGCGAGCCATACATGGACAGGAAAGTAAAATGACTTAATTTGATGTGGACAGTCATATTAAGTCAAACAGAAAATTGAAAATTGAAAATAATCTTACAGATCAATTTGAAAAAAGGTTCCACATTAGTGATGGGCAGGTTGCTACAGTAAAGCAGGAGTAAAGGGGGTTTGAAGAAAGCACTTGACATCTAATACTGATTATATATCAGTGTAAGAAGATCTGGGAGTGGAACTTTCCTCCAGGTGGCCATCTCTTGCATGTGTGTGTCAAAGTGTGTGTGTTCAAATGGTGAACACCTGCTGCAAAAACCTGGGGAGAAGCTCCTGTATCCGCTGTCTGTTTGTGTTACTCCTACACTACACCTGCCCATTACTATAATCCCCTATGATTCCCGTCATTGTTTGAAAGTGTCAGGGCCATTACCAGCATAGGTCATTGCTTCATTTGTTTCTCATCTCCGTCTGAGAGAGACTGATGCTGCAGTTAATATTTGCTTTTAGTATTTTAGCCACTATTTTTTGCACACCTGTCTACCCTTATTCTTACAAGTTATAAAGTGATACCTGAGAAAGGCAGAGCTCAAAATGACAGAAACTTGACCTGCTTATCTTCATCAGTGTATTTGTAATGTTTTTACGCACCTTTGAGTAGCATATACCCGCTCACTGCTGCTGTATGTTCGGACTGTTGACTCTGGGAAGAGTGTAGACATGCCGACTGAGGACAGCTTCACCAAGAGTTACCTCAGCTAAACCTTGAGCAACCAGTAGAAGTAATTCATACAGTGCTAAAGATATGATCCCTCACTGGCTTCCCAGCATAAACACAATTGTGCTCCATGGTGCACCCATCCAAGTTAAAAGCAGCGTAGCTGGAGGTTGAATCGTGATTACAGTATTGTATCCACCAGCCGCGGTTTGTAACCGCCAAGGTTATGTTTTTGTTTTTACCCGTGTCCGTTTGTTTGTTGGTTGGTTTGTCAGCCGGAGTTTCACAAAAACTGCTGACCGGATCTCCTCCAAACTTGAATGGAGGATGGGCCTTGGACAAGAATAGACCCCTTTTAACTGTTGGTCCGGATAAAGGGACAGATCCGGGAATATTCTCTCACTTTTCTTTTACATTTCGATGTAAGGTGTTTTTCAACATTTTCGTTAATGTCTTGGAACAATGCATGCATTTTGATGAAAAAATTGGGAAAAAAATAAAGAGATACGGGCTCTATGAGTGCCTTTCTGGTTGAACATGAAACTCACGGAGGGTGTTTGGTTGGGGTATAGTCTATACAAATGTCTTTTACTCCAACAACGTAGCAAGAGGTTTCCACATAAATGTCCTGTCTGGTTTTTATTAAGACAGTAAATTCTCTCTTTTCTCTTAACTACATAGAGCACATCCTGTTCTGTAACTGTCAGATACTGACCACATGATAATAACAGACACGACTTCTCAACGTTTCAGTCTCCTGTTGGATGCAGAGTGTGTCTGAGCTCAGATGTCTTTAATTCCTTCCCTGTTCTGTGTTGTCCATGTTGTCCCGATGTGTCCTGATAAGGACACGACCAAATTCCACATAGCAACAATGCCTGACGTGTGCTTTCTGAACAAGGAAAAATTACATGTTCGTGGGATCACACGCAAGGCATACCCTTCATTGTCGTTTTACATAATGTCTTGTGGGCTTTGTTTGTAAAGGAAAATAGCTGGGGGCCACAGCCAAGCAATAAGTTAAATATGGCTTTAGCAGGCGAAGCCGCTTTACAATACAGATTCCAGAACTGGGAAGTGGCGCATTGCTTCGAGACGGAGGACATGTAAAGCTGATTTGCGGTAAAGCTGTCTTTACACTGCCTCTGATTCGTCTGGACCACGGTACAATGACATGACAAGTCAGTCTGTGTATATGTTGTGGATGCAAGTTTGTTGGAACTTTTTCAAGGCCAAATAAAGTCATGTTTTTACCCCAAACTGCTTGTTAAATCATTAACCCACTCTTGTAGGCGTGGATTTGAACAGCATGGAGTTCAGACGTCCAGTGTAGATACTCTCAACATAATATTTACCTGAGAAACAGACTGAATTCATCTCACATGGGGTGGCTCCCTGCCTTGTTGATGTTTGTCGAGCCACTCTGTACATTCAGCCGGCTTTGGATCCATCCTCTTGATTTGTTATCTATGTTCTGAAGTGTTTACACCTTACCTAGGAAGTATAGATCAGAAATATACATCTCAGAGAAGCACTTTCATTCTCCCAGAATGATTGAAACCACGGTTGCCTCCCCTGTAAGTCATCTTAAGAGAGGCCTCTTCTCATATGTCTTCTGTAATTGGTTGCGTGTTCTAAACTGGAATTTTGGCTTGTGCTGCTCAGACATATATATGTATGATATAAACAGTTGTATGGCTCCATGGGAGTCAACCTGGCCAAACCCAGACTGAAGTTGAGGAGGTTTGAGGAGAAGCTGCAACCAAGCAGGCAGAGAATTCCACTGTGGATTAATGGTTAAGACCTAAATTCCGCCCTCCATATCCTTAAAGAGCAGGTTTCCACTCCACAGAAAGCCACTGCATTGAGGAGTCATGAATGCACATGTATACTGTATGTATAAGAGGTTGCTTATAGTCGGGGAGTGGTTCAAAAGGCTTACAGGTAAACAAAGACGGCTTCTAAGAGGAGACGAAACCTGCTGTTGTTTGATGATGTAATTGCAAGTGTTTTGTCTACTCGCATTGCAATAATTCATTTTAGTAGCAACTATAGTTTTTTAACTTGACATACGGTCTCTCAGTGTCATTTGCTGGGTGTACTAAGCCCAGTTTTGCTTGTATTAACTCATTCATAACCCATTGAGGAGGTTACGAAAGCAGAACTGTTCCTGATCAAGTAGGACCAGTGTTTCATGTGACACAAATCACCTTTCCTTTATTTTTGTCCTGCTTCCTGCTAACAACAGTCTCCCCACTGTTACCTACTGGGAGATTACCAATGAATGTGCCATATTTACTGCTGATTAAGGCTGCCCTGGGTAAGCTTCAGCCTGCAGTGTATCAGCAGCATGGTACCAGAGTTAGGGTTGAAGTTATTATTAGGGTGCATGTATCAGGGTTGCCCGACGCCTACCCAATTGGTGTATGACGTTACACATGGGGAGACTCTACTTTTGGTTCCTTGTCTTAAAGGCAGCAATGTTGTGAGGTTAATACAAAAAAAAACAAACAAACAAGGCAGCACAAAGAGATCAGCTTGGCCTTTTGTTGAACTGTAAAACCTTTGAAATCATCTTCAGTCAAAAGGAATTTTTAGTTTGAAGCCCTTTAACCAAGACCACGCTAGCTGTTAAAAGCCACAGCGGGCTGAACAATTAAAGACAAAGTAGCTTGGATATCTTTGATCGTCTGCCAATCATGGAGATCTCTATTACTTTCGAGTAGTGGGATTAGGCTCCTAAGAGCCAAATTAGCCTGTCTTGTGAGATGAAGTGTAAAAGAGTTCTCTACTGCAAGTCTTTTTAAGGAGGATATAACTGGAGCTGACTCTGGGTAGGCTGACTAAGGGTTTGGCTTTTCCCTACATTACACATACTTTACATTTACATCAATTTGCCTGTAGAGCATTACTTAGATAGTAATTCTGTGATAAACCTTCAAATCAAGCAAAACAATATCCAACCTGAATTGAGCTAAGCAAAAACCACTGCAAACACATTTAACCTTATATGAAGAGCAAACATTATCTGCCTTCTTTATCCTAACCATTCCAATGAGTCCTTGGGTCCTTGTGGCCATCTACTGGCTGACACAGATGCCCTGACTAGCCACTTGGTTTCCAGCCAATTCGAGATTTAGGTGCAGACATGCAAAGTCCAATCCTGAGTGAGGGTTGGAGGGTTTGTGTTCGATCTTATAAAAGTTGTTAGGTTGACCTGGCGGAGAACAAAATGCAGACCTCTCTCTTTGTCACTTCTCTTTTTAAGATGCTTAGTGAAGTGCACTACATTTAGGTACTCAGGTAGAAATCTTGTAAGCAATAAATTCAAATCTTTAAATCCGCCCTTAATCCTTTTAAAAACAGTGAAAGCGCAATGCAGCTACAAAAAATATACATTTAGAGATACACAACAAAATGTACCAAAAACAGAAAGTCGGTGCAGGGCCACCACTGCTGACACGTGACCACACGTGAACAGCTTTCCAGCGCAGTCAAATGCAACTTTCAATCTGCAGATCAGGTGGGTGTAACTTGGTGATGTGGCACCACGGCACACCAAGTCTGTCTTGGAAATAGTGCTTGTCTCTGTCTGTGGCCTGGCATTACTCAGCTATTTATTCAGCCACTGCCACTGTTGGACAGCAGGTCTCCTACAAGCTACCGGTCTTGTCAGCAGTGAGCCGGCAGCTGAACCGGCTGAATAAACCAAAAGCTTCACATTTAACTGAGAAGTCCCACACCCACTATAGCACCATCTCACGTCTCAACCTCACTGTGAGTGTTCATGGTGAAATAACACAAGTCAGCATTTCACATTGGAATACATTTTATATAATTAGATCAGCTGTGGCCACTGCCTCTGAAAACATTGGGAAAATGTTACCAAACCTGATGCGGTGGAAGATTTTTTTTTCCTTTGACTCAGAAAAGCAAATGGCAGATATATTTGCCCTGATGCTGTTTTTAAACCTCATTAGATTTCTATCCTATTTATCTCTGGCTGCCAGGGGTTACAGCTCTTTCCACTTCTCTACGACCTTCAGTGGTGGTCATGGGTCAACACTCAGGGACTTGAGTTGCACTGTGCTCTACAAACAGCAGTGACAGTTGAGCGAGGAGCAGCGGGTCAAGTTGTGAGAAGTGACTGTCTTTGACAAACAATGAACAGATGGCAAGCTGTTCGGCGCTGTGTTTGTTGAATGGCCTGTACCCGCTGGTCCACCCCACTGCAGAGCCTGAACATCTTAACAGGTCATTTAGTCTGATGTGCTTTCTCAGAACCCTGCTTTTTGTGAGTTATTTCAATTCAGCCAGGTTTTAAAGCTACAATATGTAACATTTCTGCATTGAAATGTCTAGAACAGACTAGACCTTGATAGATTTGGTAAGTTGTGACAATGTAAGTCACATTATCCCAAATCTTTCTGACAATGTTCAAACCCAGAGAAATTATTTTACAAAAGGCAATGTTCTATTTGGTTGCTAGTCACTATAACTTCTAGGAGAGAGTCAGAGAGTGGGAGGAAGTTGGCGAACGTGACTAAATGTAACATGAACACAACTTTAAAACATTACCTCTTCTGTGAACATGTCTGGCTGAGTCACGCAGATAGATTTTCATTAGCAATTGTGTTTGTTGAACATGATCCCACATCACTTATGTCTGGCTTTCTTTTCATTTCTGTTTTTTTTATTTGTCAGCTGACATTTTAATGTTCTCCGTGGAGCACTTCAGCACCACTCAGACATGGCTGGCCAGACTAAATCTCCCATAGCTACCAGTGAAATCCAGCTTGGCATTAAAATGAAGCGAGGTGCAGGTCTTGATTGTGTAATGCAGTAAGCAAGGCTGACTCAGACCACATGTTGTTTCAGTCAACATGTGAGAAGCCATTAACTTTTATGTGGTGCATTAAGAGATGGGCATGATGTCCACGTGGATGGATGTCAGTGCAGAGAGGCACGCTGTGTCCAGACAGCAGGCAAAAATGATTTGTTTATCAAAGCTGCTTTGGAAGGCTAATCGGATTTCTGCCGAATTACTTGTACCCTTACAACATTAGTTGTTATAGTAACGATGCTCGCAAGTGTTTGTGTGACTAAAGTGCTTCTTTTTTCCTTCTAAAAACTTTTTCTATCCTTTTCTATTTTTTTTTACCCATGGTTGTAGAAATAATTTAGACATAGACATTTCTCTCTGATTTTACTGTTTAATTAGTCATGCTAACTAAGAATGGCAATGTTGGTCAGTCAGTCCACACCTTTCGTCCATACTGAACTGGAGAGATTGTGAGTCAATTCTGCCTATTTTGCTCTGTTTATCTACATTAAACCCAAGTCTGCTCCTGTGATTTGTCAATACTGCTTTGACTACAAAAGACTATAAACAGAAGCTACTTTTGAAATGAAAATCATGCCCCTTGCCTACAGGCTCTGCATTCATATGCAGAAATCTGTTCCTTATGGTGTTTTAAAATGTATCTTGTTTGTCCAGGCGCCAGCAGTCTCCTCCATTTTTAATCTTTAGTGGTGCATTTCTCATGTGCTTTAAATCCCAATAAATGACCAATACTCATACAACTTTTGGACAGCATTTCACCTGATTTGTCTTTCCTCCTCAGGTTGGACCTCCTCCACAAGCTTAATGACCAGAGAGGGGATAGAGCCTCAGCGTCAGGAAGCCAGACCCACATCACTGTCCCATCGTCAGTCCCCAGCCAAGCCCCAAAATGGCTGCCTGGTTTTATGAGACACCAGCCGGCTTCAGGAGTGAGAACGGCCTTGGCAAGCCTGGCATGGGCACGACCTGCTGAGGTTTCACAGATCGAGAAGAGGGCACTGAGAGTTCGTCGCCATGCTCACTCAGGATCAAGAGGTGGTCACCACCATGCCCAGCTGATGAGAGTGGGCTGCGTCTTGGGAACATGCCAAGTGCAGAACCTCAGCCATCGGCTTTATCAGCTCATTGGTCAGAGTGGCAGAGAAGACTCATCCCCCATCAACCCAAGAAGCCCTCATAGTTATGGATGAGTCAGTTTATACCCCCAAACCCTAAAGCAAGTCTATCTATATATTCTTTTATTTATCTCTTTATGTGCTAGTGGTAGCTTTTGTATTAGAGTTGATGTAGTCTATTTGTTATCTATCTCAAAATGAGAATTATACTCCTCTTAAATTGACTGTTGTGCGTCTCTTTGTACTCATTGATGGATTTGAGGATTCAAATCAGATTTTGACTGATTGAACCGTCTTCAAAACCCCTTGTTTGAGTTCTCCATCCTGAGAACTTTGAAGGATGTTCAAGTCTCATCAAAGTCTTTTTGGTTCTCTCTCCTGAACGCCAAAAGAATCCAAGAGGCCTCAGTTTGACGTCCTAATCCTGTTAATGTAAGAATGTAGGCTTGTCCTCAACACCATTCAATGGCTTGGCCCTGTCAGCCAACTGACCCCCCCCCTCCAGAGGTGGTTATCCCGTGGCTCATTGATCAAACAGTTAAGCCCCTAATGTGGATTTCAACGTGCACTCGGAGACGGAATCCTGTCAAAACCAATGTATTCCCAAAGACACCGATAAACGACCCAATGAACCCTTTCACCTCTTTTTTGTTGCCCCCCCTTTGTGTCAACTTTGGAACTCCCAGGTCGTTTCAATACGAATATACCTGGAGTAGTCCACAAGCTTTCAATTGAACTGGGAATTCATCACACAGCGGGACTTTGTGTTTCATGACCACAGTTTACATGTGAACCCAGCCACAGCATATTGGGTTACTCCCGAGTTTAAGAACACTCTGGGTCAGGACTCTACCACATAAACTCCACGCTGAAAATGAAAAAGAAGAGGGGTCAGCATCCAGTGACTTGGAAGGAATCTACACAGAAACTGACCTCCCAAAGGATCAGTTTCAAATGTTGCATTATAGTGGGCCAAGACAGTAGGTGGCAAAGTGAACCTTAGAGCCATGAATCAGGGCTCCGGCGCACCGCTGCTGGCATTTTCCCCACGGGAGGCCAAGTCTGAAATATTAGCCTTTTCACGTGATTCATGAGTTCTACTTGCAAGTCAGGACTCTGGGTGACAGCAGTTTAATAAACCTGACCTAATCACTTCAGTCATATGTACCGCCTCAGCAGGGGAGGGGGGCCCTGAACCTCCCATGGTCTGCACATTCAACACTAATAAAGTGCAAGGCATGTGGCATCTACACATATGCACAGATGTAGTCTTGAGCTTGATGATATTAAAGGGTTGGTTCACCAAAAATACAAAGAAAAACCCAACAATTTACCCGTATTTCTGCTGCATATTTAAAAAAAACTTTTTTTTTTCTTGTTCTGTGAGCAGCACAGTCAAACTTCCATTCACCTCCCTTGTCTTGGGGTGGATGTAGAAATCTCAGACACACAGTATCTTGGGCAAATAAAACCCAATGCAACTTTGCTCAGGTAAGCCAGGAAATGGGGTGGGTTCTTTTGCAATTTTGTTTGACCAACCCTTTAAATGGTTTTGTGCCAGAAACAAAACAAATCGGGTTTTATTTTTTTGGGGCATCTTCTGTGATTAAGAAACACTAAAAACTTTTTTTTTTTTACCCATACTTTTTTTTACTTCCCATGTTTGAAGGTCATTATGAGGCTCTCAATACACCAGTAAAAATCCAGATCTGCTAATTAAATACCTGAGATAAAGTGAATAACAGTAATTTCGAGGAAGAGTGAATGAATAAAGGTCAGCTGTTTTCTATAGGCAATGCTTGCCAACACATTATAGCATAAACATGATTCTGTTGCCAGCGGCAGCACCCTTGTTGTTCACATGTGGTATGTTAAAATGGGTTTAAGTTAGTCCTGAGATGGCGGCTTAAAGCTAGACTGTTACATTACGGGTTTTCTAATGAGAGACCACAGTGACCAAAATGTTTGGTGTAAGAGTGCCCATATTCAAATATGTACTGGAAGCTTAGTGGCAAATCAAAAATACATGCCCTGATGTTTCCTTCTCTCTAAATATGTCCGTCCCTGAAATGGTGGGTGGATGATGGACTGAGAATAACTGAGGTCAAGTCCTGCTCAACAAGCCTTAAACTCAAAAAAATGCAACTGTTGCTATAAAAAACAATTATACTACATATTATTAACATTCTTCAACACTTCTATTTCAAGACTTTACTATATGGTAGCCTGATCTTAGCTTGCAGAGAGTGGGTGTGTGTGATAGTAGGAATACAGGCAAGACTGTTTTCTGCTTTATGTGCAGTCATTTAGATGAATTGTACAAACAGAGCAGCGTTTAAGCCTTTCTTATATCATCATTTTACAAATATGAAAGTTTGGTATTCCTAAGAGCCTGATAGTTTATTTTCACCAAATACCTGGCAATACTTGACAAATCAAATGACTTTACAGGGTGATCTGCATCATATAATAATGTTTTCTTTCATATCTCAGTCTGTGTCTTCTGATTTGACTCTGTGTCTCTATTCTTTCTAATCAACAGTTTATTTTTATATTCAGACTCTCAGCCCCATCCTGGCTTCTCTTCTCTCTTCTGTCTGTAATCATGGGGCCTTGAGGTCAAAGGGTAATAATCAGTGGTTCTTTAGTCTTGAATCTAATCTGTTCAAAGGCTTGCTGAGGTGAAACATGCCATTCTCTCTGCTGTAATAGAGCTAATCAGTGTCTCGTGATGGATCATTAAAAGGCTTTTCAAACGCTCTGAAACCCGGGTGGATCTCTCTGCTTTTTAAAATATACTATGTCCCTCACACACGCAGACGGTTTGTGCGTATGTGTTTGAGCTGCTGTGCGTAGCCTACCAGGACACTTATCTCCTATGTTTGATCTGTGGTCCGGACCATTGTGCTCCCACTCTTTTTTGTTTTTTGCGCAGTTTGTTTTTGTGACGTCAAGACACGGCGTCACGTCAAGTTCTGTGAGCAAACTGCGCACGACCGCTAATACCTCCCCATAGAAACACGAAGAGCTTTCATAGCATTCTCTTGCAAAGAGGAATGAGAGCAGGGTTAACGTATGAAATGTTTCTGTTAGTTGTGTACGATAGAGTGGATGCAGGTAGATATCATTAGGTTTACTTATGCTGATTTTTTTCCATTTGAAAGTCACATGATCTCCTTTAGGGTCACAGGAAAGCACTTTAACACAAACACACGTGTTGATAGTTTCGTGAATTTCAATCATTATGATGAACTTGTGAAAATTAGATGAGGTTTTGTCTTTTAAATGTTGCATTTGAGATTGTCTTTGAAGATGTCAGTGCACTCCATGTGGCGTCAGGATGACTGTGAACGTCGTGTGCACCTGTGAATAAATATATATATATTTAGCCAAACTATTTAAAGAAAGTTATGTATTTAAGTTATCTTTGTATGTTAATTTCTGTATGTCACCAAAGACTATTTATCTCATCTTTTCCACTGTTCCTCCAACATGACCTCAAGGTCAGAAAGGAGGTCTTAACTGTAGATTAAATGCTACTGTTTGATAATGTAATTTGCTCTGTAAAATAAAGAACTATACTGTAGTGGGATTGAGTATGGAGTATGATTTGAGAGTGTTAATGTGTGTGCATCTCTTAAGGACATAAAGACATACATGACAGAAGCGTGAGGCTTTCTAATTGGTTCCACCGTCCTTCATGTGACTGTGCCCTTGAGCAAACTGTTCTGACCCAAATATCCCACGAGGAAGTCAATCATTACATGACAGAACTAACAAATCTAATGGAGGGCAGAGGACAATGTGAATGAAACACTGAGAAACATAATGAGGGCATGACAGCAGCCACCGGTAAAGGTCTCATGACTGGACAGAGTTAATGAGTGACAGTGGGTTCGATCAGCAGCAGACATGCTATTGGTTAATTTCTCCTCCAGTGAAGGAGAGGAGAGGGATCTAAACCAATAGCAAATTTAATTTTGAACATGCGTCTCGGTGGCAAAGATGCTGTGGAAGCGGAAGGTTGAGTTAATTATTTGAACCCAAATGTTCCACTCGTTCTAAGTTTACCTTAAGCGGCTGTGTCGTCACAGTAGCTGACTCATTTTTTCCACTTTACATCACTACGTAACGGATGTGCCACAGACGAGTGTCAAATGTAACGACATCTCTTGAACCGTGGAGGGAAGAACATTATTCTTTTAACCATTCAGTTGGGTCCTGTTCCCTCTTGCACTGGTATTATATCTATACTAATATATACCTGTTTTTGCTTTAATATACCACCCATCTAAGAAGGAATCTAAGACTCTTTTGACTGGCTAATCTATACACGATATTCACACTGCTGCCATTGTCGTCTGGCATCACACTAAGGGTGGGAAGCACAAATGTCATCACAAAAGTCATATAAACTTAGTGAATCCAACAAAATTCACCACTTCCTGGTTGATCATCAACTGAAAACATGATTAAAGCTAGGGTCTGTAATGTTGTTCAGAAACACATTTTGTTATACTGGGTGAAATGGACCTTCTATCCTGAGAGTAGTCGAAACATTATGTATTCAGAAAAAGGAACGAAAATAATCAGACCTCTGTGGCAGCTGCAGGACTGAGAAAAAGCTGACCAATCCGTGCTGTCCGGCCCGAATAGAAAGAAAATCGGATGTCTCGTTCTGCCTACGCCCCCCTCTGTCCCTCCCTCCTCTGCGCCTGCACAGGTCACGTTTCACTGATGCCGGAAATATTCAGCACACTCTATTTATTCAAGAAGAAGACGTTCATTTGGTTACAATGGCAGTTACTTGTGTTGTAAGAGTGGCGTAGCCCTTTCAGGAATAGGGCAGTGCGTGAGGTGTGCGTAAGGTGTGAGTGGGCGAGTGAGAGTGAGGGAGCGTGCGTACATGCAGACAGTGAATGAATGAGAAGGTGGAGGGGCACACTGAGCAGCGGTAGTAGCAGGTAAAGTGTGCAGTATATGCTGCAGTTGTCTTTGAATAAACGGGACGGCTCCCCGAAAGACCGCAAAGCTCCCTGGCATTATTTTACCGACCGATGAACACGTGAAAGGGGGTTCACCCC
>OMLP01015837.1:0-24203 GCA_900302685.1 Spondyliosoma cantharus
TGTACTCAGTAGGTTGCATTTCTGTCGTTCTTGTCAAAAACACATTCATACACACACACACACACACACACACGCTAGAAAAAATGTCAATCTAAGAGCCACAAAAATATGCATTTTCATTGAACACTCAAGTCTATAATGAATTTCTCAGGATGGTTATTTTTTTTTTTTTGCATGTGTGCACACATAAAGACACATTACGGGATGGCGATGGGGATGGAGGAGGTCAGTCAGTCGCAGAGCAGATAAACAACACCTCATTAGGCATGTTGAAGGGGGTCTCGCAGGCCCGGCCGAGACATCATTGTCTGCTAGCATGCTAACAGAGCCCTGGGCAAAGCTTCCGACATCCAAACAGACCCGATAGGATCAGAAAGTAATGATCACATGTTATCTACTTGAAATGACATGAATAATCACATATAATGGTTTCGGGGATAATGCATCATCCTCCACTCCCCTATATCCCCCTGGATGCAGACATGGACACAGTGATAGATGCATGCAACAGACATCCTTGAAATAACAAGGATGTCAAGTTGCCTGGGGCTGGTTTTTTATCCTCTGCATGCATGCACATAGCTATCCATTTATAAGATGATAAGCTATTCATTACTGGATGGTACAGGACTGTATACCATGCAGTCCGCCATCCTATAGGCAGTACAGTATGAAACCAGAGATGCATGGAAGCCGCGGCTCTGCACTGCAGCTACTTTGCGTTGGGCTTTAGGCAGTCAATTTTCTTTCCATCACGCACTCGCACACTTACAGTCGTTCTTGCACTCACAGTATTTATCTCACAGTCTCTCCCTCTATCCTCCCTCTCTGCCTGTATTAGGCCATCCTCCTCTCCCCTGGCTCTGATGTTAATGCACTCCCAATCAGGCTGTCCATTAAGCAAGATGTGCACTACACGTTCATCAGGCCGTAGAAAGGCCTGCATGCAAATGAGCTCAAATTGCGGTGCAGTGCAAACTCCTTGAAATCTCCTTAGAGGGAGAACGTGAGTGTAAGACGTGTTGAGAAATGCAGGGAAAAGTGAGCGCCTGCCTGTCCACTTTATGCTAATGAGAGCAACGGAGACAAGCATTACAAAGGATTAACCCAATCAGGATGCCTTTTTGATGTTTTGATGCAACGGTGAGACACACGCGAAATTTGCTCATGTAAATTCCGTCTGTGATTTGTAAGCCTGAGAGTGTTGCGCTACCATCAGCCTAACCTTTTGTCGTGCGCAGTAAAAACTTCCCCGTTCTGAAATCACTGTCAAAACTTTTGCGAGAATCGCTACAAGTGAGACACACAACAGATCTCTTTCCCCCCCTCTTCTCCCTTTTTGACTGCTAGGCATTTCATATCACTGCGATTTGTTCTTTACAAAAAGAAATACCGGTAGTTTGTTATTGTATCCAGTGGGAGACATTTATTTTCACCTCAGTTCCTTGCCATTTCTAACGTTGTAAGCCTTTTAGGTGGATTGTGAGAGAACTGGGAGGGAACAGAGAGGGGACAGCGTAGATGTGTGGGCGTGAGAGCTGTCATCATATTAAGTAGTGAATTGTTTGAGGTATCAACACTGAGTAGGAGTAGCGGAATGAAGTAAAGACAAAGCTTGAGAGCCGGAGAGACAGACTGGTTTAGGGGGCTGCCTCTTTGCATTCAGGAGGCACAGGGCCTGGCGTTAAATACATGGAGGTCGAGGGTGGGGGGTGTCAGGGAGGCCTACCGTGTGCCAACTCTTAAGTGGCAGCGGCACTCAAAGATAATGAAGAATGATGATGAGGCCGAGGAGGGCACGCCGAGGGCTCGCACGCACAGCTAAAATCACCCGGCAGCCACCTCTTGGGCTGAGCACACATCAGCTCAAAAAGGTTTGCCAATGGCGCTGATTGCATGTCACGGCGTGTCAAACCCAAATTTCCACTTTCATTTACTAATCCAGCTCACTTCCCTGTGTGCACTCCTGTCAACATGTGCGCCTCTCCACATATGTGCTCACGCCTGGCGGGTGACAGAACGTGAGCCTGTGCGAGTCATTATGCGTTTGCTCGACAGGACGCAAAGACAGTTGAATTAAAAAAAAAAAAGAACAAATCACGAGAGTGAAAATAATGGAAGATAAGCGAGCTCCCCGCATTCCTCCGTCGTGACCTCGAAACACACTTGTCGTCTTTATTGTTCATTACCGAGCCGTGCACCGCGATACGCTAACTAATCCCATTAAACTAATCCACATGAAAACAACTTCGGCACGATAACGGCCCGCACCGCCTCCACTGTTAATTTATGCCATATTCAAATGTGCATGGAATTGAAATAATTAATGTGACTCCCCCACTAATTTTCCTTTAGCAGAGATACTGAATGGATACCTGCAGGATGTTTATTTCCATCCACTGTGTCTTTGCACATTTCTTACACGATTGTCTCAATGTACACAATTGTATAGTCTAGAGTAACTATACCCAGGGTAAGGAAACTTTGCCTATTAGTCCTCAAAGGCAATGGAATTATTTTCCAGGCTAGAAGACAAACCTAACACCATAAATTGTGCCAGCAGAGGTGTCTGGTTTGAATTTGCCAGCCTCCTGCAACTTCCTGGGGAAAATGAGGTGATATCACAATGTAGAAGACGTACAGCAGGTGAGATGACTGCTGAATTAAATCAGCGACATTAAATCTTTTGCTTGTGAATATGAATATCTGAAGGATGCTGGGAGCAGGATCATGCCACCTCTCATTGTCTCCCAAGGTTGTCTGTATCTAAAATCTTGCGACCACGTGATGAGACAGTGACTGAGAACACCAGCCGCAGGCAACAATTCCAACCTGCACACGGTTTTATCACCTCCAAAGGTCTTTCAACCCCAAAACCCAAATCACAGCTCCCACATTAACAGCCGTATTGGCCCTGAACATTGTCTGCTAGTTAACAAATGCGGAGCGTGTTTGGATAGGAGGAGCGCGCACACGGGATTATGAATAAAACATGTTGCCCTTATTAAAAATAATCTGGCTCAAAAGTGCCAGAGGCCCTTGAGGTCGATAACTCCCCCTCTCCTCCATCCCCTCCCTCCAACTCACAGGGTTCAAGGAGAGGGGTCCCTGATTAGCACTGGCAACATCCAGAGAATGCATTCATATTCTGTATGATCCAGTGGTGAACGGGTTGAGTGGAATTAAATAAAGCAGATAGCGATTGGTGCTTAAGGCAACATGGGGGGAGGTTGTTAAGTATTTGGGGCCGAGCTCCGTCTCATTCCTACCTGAACATCTCGCCGAGGCCCTTCAGCACACCTTTCTTCGCTTTGTTCTTGTCCTTGTCTTTCTCCCTGTCTTTATCCCTTTCAGGTTTCTTTTCGCTCCCTCCGATCTTGTCCCGATCTTTCTGCCTGTCATCTTTGGAGAGGCTGCCGTTTAGCCCGGGGCCCACAAAGAGGTCTCCGCTGGTGGACATCGACTCCCGACCTGATCTGGAACTTCCTTCTGTGTCCTCATCCACTGGGAAGAAGACATAAGAGCAAAAGAGAGTGTGTTAAATATAGATGTTGAGAGAGAAAGAGATTAGCACAGTCACACAAACACGAGGGCAGAAAAAATAAAAATGAAATGGAAGTTGGAAAAAAGGCAGAGAAAAACTTTAACTTCCACTTGACTCCCTGCGGATCACACAAAGTTGCAGTACAAAGCCTCACTTCTTTCTTGTGGAAACATCAGATAAACCATTAAAAGAAAAGCAGTGTCCCACAAGGTACGACAGCTTTGAACAAAACACACTGAATTCATCCGCCTCATTAGAGCAGAATATATTTACATTGTACACCCTTTGAGAATAGTATTCTGTTGAACATATTTTCACTTAGCTGAAAGCCTGAAGTTATTTCAGATGTGTACATTTTGCACAGCTCACAAGAGAACCATTTTTTTTCACCCTTTTTCTCCCCAAAAAGTGGAAGCTGTAAATCAAGTCATATGAATTTCATGCTTAATTTAAGTCTGAACTAATTTCAACCCAGACCTCAAATTGAAACCAAACTCCTTAGGTGATGTAGGGTTGATTAAATTCAAAGTTTCCATCACATCTAATCAGAAATGATATGCAAAATGTAATTAATCTGTCAGTAATTATACATTTAAATAATCTCGGAAAAAGCCTCACAGGGATCTTAATTGCAAATGCGGCACACTTCGCAATCGGCATTGCTCCTGTCAATGTTCTATCTCTGGCTCGGAGGCGTGAGGTAGATGTCCTTCAGATTACAACTTATTACAGCCTTGCGTGTCGTCCTTTAAGTTCTGCCTTTGATGGAGTAGAGAAAAGCGCTTATCATGAAGAAAGAAGAGGGAGGGGAGACCATGATGGATTTGTGGCGTACGGGACGAGACAGACTAAGGGAAGGGTGGAGCTGCTGGATTCACATTTCAAGGAACTGCGGGGTTTGTTTTTTCTCGCGAGCTGCGGAGCTATCAGCTATTTCTTTTCAGCTGCCGTCTCGGAGGAAATTACTGAAATGGAATCTCAACGTGAGGCTCTGTATGGTAGCAATAGAGACCAAACCACTGGTTTAAACCTGCTCAATTATGCAATTCATCGCCTCACACAGCCCCTCCCTTTGCTTTCACCACCTCCACAAATTTGGGAACAGGTTCTGGATGGGTATCATTTTTATCACTCAATCTGCTGCCTGCTTATCATCCACTTAAGAGCAACAGCAGCGAATGGCAGCTGTGAGCTGTATCTGGCTATTCAAATGACTGAGATTAGCAGGAGTGCTAATGTCGCTACTGCTTAATGATGCCAAGCTGCCGATAACATACTAAACATTGTAATCCAGAGCCTCCCAGAGGGCAGTTGCCAAGTGTACTTTGTGTGTGCGCGTACACGAGCGTGCATTTGTTTGCGGCCGTATTCTTCACATGTATTCTAACAAAGGCCATTATGCTGAGTTAGGAGCAAGGCCAAACAAAAAGTGGAGATTTCAAAATAAAGCAAAACAGAAAAACAAGCTACATCCTGAGAAAAAAAAACACACACAAAAGCTTCTAACACCAGACATCAGAAGGTAAGGCCACGCACAGTAATTTAATGGAACTGAAAGGAAAAAGACTTTGCTGACAATCTCAAATGACAGTGGAAGCATTGATGAAAGTGTCCGGAAACTAAAAGATAAATTGTGGAGGCAGACAACCACAGGAAACACTTTGTCACTTAGTGAAAACTCTACCATTAAACTTTCCTTCTTTAATCATCAAGGACATTTAAGCTGCCCTGTCAGTGGAAGGTTATGACAAGTGAAATTGCCAGACGTATTCCAACACATAAAAGAAGGGATTTTTGCCCAGCAGAGCAGATTTTTCTTTTTCCCTTTTATATCCTCAAACGATGCAACACAAAGTAGCACAAGGGGGAAGTGCATTTTGCCCAGCAGGATATCTTGTGGGGACACATTTTCTTTGGGTGATGCCACATTCTTATTTTATGTAAATAAAAGTCTGGGAGCAGAGGAAGGCAGCCGCTTATCTGTCAACTTTGACTATTAACCTCAGTGACGAGCACAGGCTGGCTGCTTTTATCTAAATTGAAAAACAGAGTTATTTGAATATCATGGGGGAGAATGCAATATACCGCGGCAGGGGAAATCGGTTGCTTTCCCCATTTTTCTTTGCCGAGATAAGACTGTATTTAGTGGCTTGCCGACAGAGCTCATGAGAACAAAGCGTTTCAGGCAAATAATTCCCTCTTTTTCAAATGTCTCCCAGCTCTTTAATGGTGAATGGAAATTTATATCTGGTGATTACTCTTGTGGTGTTGCAGAGTTATTACCTGTCGGAAAGCGTAAGACTGCTGTCTCTCTACATCCAACGCATGTCTTTTTGTCATCAAACACCAAGTACGGATGGATATATTCACTCAAAGAGAGGGTGGCATGCCTTTCCTTACAAATTTCCCTGCTCCTGGTTTAGAATAAAGCAAGGTAATTATGGATTCAGTCCCAGTCAGGTAGGCATGTAAACAAATGTGAGGAAACCTGGCAAAGTAGTGAGTGGTTATGTGCCAAAACTAACTGGTGCGAACCGAAGCAAAGGGTATTTCATTTATACTCATAGTAAATGCAATTACACGTATATACGTTACGTGCATAATGGATGCAATAGGACCCTAACGTGTGTGGGTAAACAGCAGAAATTTTTCCTCGCATGCACTCCGTTGAAAAACATGGCAATGCACTTTAAGAGTTTGTAAGCTCCTGGGAAAACATGTTGCCACAGTCTCTAACAATTCCACTCAACATGAACTGTGTGAATATTAATGAGTGTGTAACCTAGACGCCTAATGCAGATGTGCTTTGTGGCACACGTCTATCTTGCAAGTGGGGATCCCTAACCCAGTTTATTCGGGGTGAATCCTGCCTTTCAGAAAAGACTCTTGGGAAGTACTGTGGTGGCCTATATTACACTGACTGAATGTCTTTGTAATAATCTTCTATCGCACATTGTATGATGACACACTTTTGGGCACGGTATTCTGGTTCAATACTCGTGAAAACAAAAGCACTCACATGTCTCCATGCTGTTCTCTTCTTCTGCCGCTGTGACACCGGGTCTCTCGTACGATTTGTCAATTGCGGCTCGGAAGCTCTCATTGCAGCCTCGGCCCCTGATGATCCGCGAGTGTGGCCTGTTAAGGTTGATCTCACCGTTCAGCGTTGCCTCTGCGACAGCGGTCTGCAGGCTTTCAAGGGAGCTGGACTTTTTTAGACCGAGGGAGGGTCCGACCACTTGTTCTGCAGAACCTATGGAAAGAGGAAATAGTGTCACTGAGGCCAGGAAACTAATGGGGTGTGACTCTTAGTCCCCCACAAAGGCTGTCTAAAACCATCATCACGCAGCTCACTGCGTGTCAATGACTCATTTACGTTTTGCTAGTTTCATATAGGATGATGTTATGTGCCATACTTGGCAAGCAAAGAGAAGGTGTGAGTCTGGCAATTAACATGAAAAACAAATGATGCCATTGCCTGGCCAATGGAGTGTGTGAAATGAGAACAGAGTATTATATCTTCACTGAGACAGTTTCCTTTTGGGAATTATGATTCAACCTTTGTCCTTGTGTCTGCACGGTTAAATGATGTGGCATAAACATAATGCATATAAATGGGCCACTATCAAAGACAACAATGTACCATAGTACCGGTGTGATTAAGGTGTTCTACTAGAATAGAATACATTTCAAAATGCACAGATTGACAGTAAACCTATTTTACTCAGTTTCTCTGAGAGGCTGGTTAAAACAGAAGAAGAGACAGCAGGTAGACTAAACAAGAAGTCCATTCATTTCCAACAGCGTGCTCTTATATTCACTAGTTCATCTTAGCACAAACATCTCACAGCTGAAATCTGTGAAAATTTAGAAAATTTCTAATGCCTTATCAAGACATCGCAATTTCACTCCCAACACGTTAAATACAGCAGCCTGTTCAGTGGCCAGAATCCTCTGAGTTTGACGCTGTGGGTAGTAGGTACTGCGTCAGCTCTTGAAGCGCCCTTTTAGAGCAGTAGTGTGAAGCGCGAGTAAAGTCTGAGCCAGGAGGTAGTCAGGACGGTTGGACAGGTCATATGCTGGATTTTCCCACTGGAGACCAGTGTTTGTGTCCTGTCAAATGTCGAGTCAAATGTTTGTCAGCAAGTTTTATTTTGAAAGTCCAACCCGATGTTGCATACCTATTATTGCTAATTTTGCATGCAAAACTAATGCTATGGGGTAGTGGAAGTGTGTCAGGGTTTGAGGCTTAAGGCCACTGACCAAACTGCTGTGTTTGATGAGTTGGGAGGGGGCATTTGTTGCATATAAATAGATGTTAGGCAACAGGTAATAGAACAGAACATAAGGCAGAACAGCATCAGCAACAACATCAGAAAAACAAACAAACTGCTCTGTTATCAGTCCACCAAAACATTTGTCCACACAGAACACCTGCACAACAAAACTAGCACTTGGAACCTTTCCAGCACATTGTCATCATACTGCACATTGCAACACAATCCCACTTCATAACGGCACTGCAGTATGTCTATTTGACAAGACCAGTGCCACCCACTTTATTTAATTTGCTGATAAATACAAAGCACAACCATTATGCAAAGTAAATACAATTAACATATAAATCATGCACATGACATAAATGAAGGGTTGTTAAGACTGGAAACCTAACTCATATACATCATACTTGTTAGATGAAGTATCTCCTTAAAAGGATGTACAGAGCGACAGGCCGGAGGACCATCTGCGTCGAAAGCAAAGTGATTTTGAACAGTCGGCCTCTTCAACACTGCAACCAGACTGTGGACAGCTGTAATTATTTTTCCAATGCTTGCCAGGGGTTTGTTTAGGGTATGTAAGCAGAGCGTGACACAGGTATTGGTATTTCATTTTGTCAAGGCGCGTCCGTCGGTTCCCCGGAGCTCTTACCTTACCTGCCAGTTGGTAAACAAGCAGCCTGGTTGATTTTCTGTCCCCCTTATTCTGCCTCAATTCGGCAAAGCAGCGAGATGCTGTCAAACGTAACAGGATGGATTCCTGAATATGCGCAAGTGAGGCCTTGTTAGATGTAAACTTCTGCAGAGGAAACTATCAGTAATAATGGATAAACCGTTGATTCAATTACTTTAGCGGCCTCACTGGCTCTCTGAGGGTAAAGCACATGTCGATGGAGTCTGGACAGAGCGGCATTGTGTCTTTACGACTCCCTGTGGACCATACAGACCCTCCACATGTAGCAAGTGTGTGCTGCTGCTTCCTGTGCGGCTACAAGTGCTTTAAACAAACGTCTCCTGCAGTGCTTCCTGTTGGTTTTCAATAGCAAATGTTGCTATAAGGTCTGAGAACACACACATGCAAACACTGATATATTATGTTTCTGTGTGTGCGCCCCATGCAGGGACTCCCCAAAAAGGCACAATAACACAAATTCATGACAGACACACACACTTCTATGTCCGCTATAATCAACAAGAGCCTGGACATGTTTAAAGTGGCCTAAATGAGGCATGAGCTACTGCTGCTGGGTGATCACACTGGATCTTTAGACAGACGGTTGCACAGCCAAACACAGATTAAGCAAAGAAAATAAACCCCCATCACCAAAAAGAAAACAATTTGTGACCACTGCATGGAGGGCTCCCTCTGAAATCCATTTGTTTCAGTGTATGACAGTTGGAGGCAGGAAGAGAAGGAACATAGAGTGATGTGAAAGCACAAAGGTTACAAAAGCAATGTATGAATAAGCTAACAAAAAAAATAAGAGGTTTAACTAGCAGCAATGTGCAGAAATGCATATATGCAGCTACTGTTATCTTAATTTTACCAGTTGGCAGCTTGTCTCTTTTGTTTGCGCTTCTCGTCTTGATCCTCTAACCAAGCAAACCTGCAGCAGCTCACCAGTGATTAGCCAGCTATCTGGGTTTCACAGTTCAAACACACCACTGAGACAGCCACTTTGCAGAGGACAGGGAAAAGAAATGGTTCCTATTGCAATCATCTAATTTTCAAGAAAGTTTTCTTTTAGGGTATTTAGGGCCACAAAGATGTCCCGCTTTCCGCCGCATTTGATACAAATGCACACTAACGGAGAGTGTGAGTGCTTTTCTATCATCCGTGGCGGCTATAGATCTGGTGTCAAATAAGTCAGATAGGCTAAAAGGTCAGCTGTTAGCCAGTGGTGTTGGATTTCTAGAGTGGTAAACCCACCTCTATGTCTTCGGTGCTCTGTTTTCCCCTTCCTTTTTTGTCAATGTTAATAAAAGTATCAAATTCCAGGAGAAGCTGGACTCAATCCTGAAAGTACCTCTCGAAATAAATGAACACCAATCCTATAATGCTGCATCCCATTTAGTAAGAAGAGCTCATATGTGTGCCTTCAGGCTGCATCGGACAGTAAAACAAAACTTTACTGTGTGCTACAAATGTCTATGGGGTCAAGAGCTCTCCAGCTGCTGGAAGAGAAGACTAATTTTACTGCTTAGTCCGTCAGCAGAGGTAGGACATTTCTGCTTACTATGACAAATGTTAACGCTGGGAAAACAGGAACCACCTTCCACAACAAACTGAATGCAAGTTGAAATCGTAATTAATTTGTTCGGAAGGAGTAATCTCATCATGGGGAGTGCAGTCTTAAGAAAAAAATACATCATGAGGAAACATAAGCGCAGACAGAGCGTAGCAGGAGAATGGTGTAATTTTTCATACTTTGTGGATAAAACTCAGTCAACCCAGAACAAATACCATGTAATTTTTTTTCCCAAGCTTGTGCTTAAAGCCTGCCAACAGCTGAGACGCAGAAGCCGGGGTGTATGTTTGACACAATGGGATTTCAAGTTAGAGCCACGCAGGATGCAACAGTTCAAGGGAACACAAATGACATCTGCTGTACTCGGAAACAGGGAATAATCCTCCCGCTCTGTATTCCGCACCACGATCCCCTTTGCCATTGTTTCTAGTCGGCGCGGTGAATGACTGAGAGAAGCAGAGAGACAAAGAGAACGGGAGAGTGAGGCAACGAGAGGGAGTTTGCCCACAGACCCCAGCTGCCTCCAACCTGCCTTTGTTTTCTTCAGAAGCAGCCGTGGCTCTCCTGGGAGAGTTTGACGGACAGCTCTCTGTATGCCAGTCTATTATGTGATTCCTATCACACAACAGAAGCCTCGGTGCTCTGCTCCTCATCTCCCTCTTATTCACAGAGATGAAAATACATATTCCCCCATTGCATACAGACATGAGTTTGTCACTCCCCACACGTCCGGAGGAGAAATGAAAATCATCAAAATGAAATGCGCAAATAGAAAGACAATCAAACCAAACAGGGGGAAAAGTGCACCTGGAATTCTATCATGGCCAAAGACAGAAATGGCCGTCATGCTATGCTCCTTTGCCAGTTTAAGGGCAAGGACAGTTAATTGGAGAAGATCCATTGCCATTAAACAGTAAAGGGGAGGTATGGCAAACTCCATGAATAAATCAGCAGCGGTTATTACAGGAACAGGAGCCAATAGCATAATTAGAGCAGCTAAAACTATGCTCCCCAGCCATTATTCACCACGGCCCCTTGCGTGTAAAGATCTGTGTACAGACAGGGGCTCCATTACACGTAATTTATTCAGAAAGCCGGGGCTTTAAGCAGGCCGGTAAAAGGGTAATTACGTTAAAAATAGCCTCCAAGGTGGTCGAGGGAAGGCCACGTCCAGGTAACCCAGTGGAAGTGAGGCGTCCCTGGGTCGGCTGGGCTCTTATGTCTCTGACAGTTGTGGACCATTAGCTGGACAGAGGACGTCCTCCTTACACTGAACATGTGTCACAAAGGAATCATCATTACCCGGACTGATTATTATCTCAATTAGGATGCTCGATATTATTCTGTGACTGTGCGCTTTTATCAACCCACCGGAATGTTATTTTTATACTTGTTTATCTCTCTCCAAGTCAGCCTACTCACTCAACTAGCTAAACTATTAATATGCAGAGGCTGCCAACGTCCATGCCAAGCCTGGCAACCCACTGGATCAGCAACTGACTTGGCTGGAATAAATTCACAATTACAGTGAGCTTCAAGTGTCTGTCTCTCATTTACCACAGCTGGCCTATCAGAGACTAGGCTCCACTAGTCTTTTAATATTTGTTTTTAACACTTCCCTGCCTCCTGGAGAAAGTTTAGGAGGAAACAAAAAGATAGATATTGGCATAAATGTACATTCATATATCGTATGATGTACCACATCATTTTGTTTTACAACTATCACTGAACACAACATGCAAGAGGCATATTACTTTCAAATTAGGGCTCCTAGAAATCACTCAAAACTATCCCCTTGTGACCCAGTCATGAGCTCATTCTGTGTTAATTTAATGGAGTGAATGCACTCTAACATGCTCCAACCAGAGCTCCAAACAGCCTGACTATGATGGATCAATTGCAGCAGGCTGAAGAGGCCAACTGGCAGTGTCTCTCTCATTGTCTCTCTATTGCAAATGCCACTCCGTCGCCTCGTTCGCTCCAGCCCTCCACAGCTCCTGCAGTAATGAGTGTTTTCTTCAGTCATTTGCACTGCAGAACGAGCACAATGGCACAGGTTCCCACATTAGTTGCCAAGTCTCTATTCAACACCATGCAACTCCCTCTCAGCAATATGAAAACCCTCTTTTGATCATGCTGCAATTACCTCAAACAACTCTCTCCTCCATATGCATCTAAAGGTGCCAAGATCACACAGCCAATAATGGTTGGTTATGAGCTGGTTATGGAGAAAGTATGTGACTAATTTTGCGATTTCTATTTCTGACCCATGGCCCCAGCTGAACATTCACAATGGACCATTGTGATAATGGTCACAGTGTATGGAGTCGGTCCAGACATGGCTGCTTACCTCCGCTGGTTCTTGTGCTGCAGTTAATTGCACCTCCTACTGTTAAAGAGCACAAACGTTAAGTGTGAGTGGTTAGTGCCTTCTGTACCAGGTGATTGAGCACATGCAAAGCAGAAAATGACAGAATCAGAAAGTGCAGGGCGGATCCTGAATAGTTTTAGAATCGTGATGTTAGTTAGACAGGTATTACACTACAAGAGCCTGTCAATCACCAGCCTTACAGGGTAAAGTAGCCGGAATGTGCTAATGTATTACTGCCAGCCGTGGCACCTCACGTCTCTTTCTTCCCTTTTCTTCCTTCACTCAATCACGTTCCCCATCTAAATGGGATTGAACAGTGGGATGTCTGACCACTTTAGCATATTTCAACAATGATGGGCTTCAAAGTCATGAAATCCATCTGCTGATGTGATTTGGGAATACCTGGAACACGATTAAAAGGAAGGACAAAAATACCAAGTGACAGAATAAAATGAGAGCCTGTAGAGGATAGCATTGTTGAGCATGCTAACCATTTAGCCGGGGCAGCTGGGAAACAGAGCCGCTTTATTAATGTGTTAATGGAGAGAAAAGAGGTATGCTTACGCAAGACAAAGTTTAGTGTCCAACAGAGTGCAGATGACAAGGCGTAAGAATGAATGCTGGCACTATGTTCTTTGGCTCATTTCATTCTCGGCTCCATTATACATTACCCATAGGCCATTTTTCATTGTGTGGCTTTGATGTAATAATTCCATTAAAATAATCAACATGCTACAGCAGCGTGCGCCTTTGAGATAAATGGAACTTGTGTGACATTAGATACGTGCCAAATCACAATATGTTTCATTTTGACTCCAGCTCGTTTATTGACTGAAACATTTCTCCTCCGGGAACTCATGTCAGTGACGAGAGTTATTATATGAGAGGAGCAAGTTAGTTATTTCCCTCCACCGTCTCATCACCGTGATATCCCCACTGATGGATTTTGTACTGTCAGCACGACATTTCAGAAACTCAAGTAGCAAGTAGTGGAAGGGAATGTGAGTTTGAATTACATCTAATAAAACATACACTGATCTTGAGAACTATGAAAACGATGGGGCAATAATGGAGATTTGCAAATCATCAATAACACCCAGGAGTGCCCAAGAGTGAGGCATCATCCTGTGAACAGATGAACTAGTCTCTTTTGTGAAAAAAAACAAACTGTTTTCTAGAGCTAATCAAATTCACAAATAAATGCTGATGCCACTCTGGAACAATTAAGAAGCTTTTTTGATTATACTCATTGATAAAATGTGCATTTGCAATGACGAGAACGCCATCAAGGAGCTATCTCAGTATCCTGTCCATTCTACTCACTTCCTGTCTTCGGTTATATCCAATTATGTTTTATTCGACACTAAGAACATAATGGAAAATATTTGCATGCTCAACTAATTGGTCAGTGAAATCTATCCAATAACAAACTATCATCTTTCTCCTAAGAAGCACTTTCCCCTTAAAGTTGGTGTTGTCTCGGTTCACTTTGTATCAAAGTTTTGAGGCTGGACAGAGGGTACTACAGGGAAGGTGGGCCCCACAGAGCTGAGTGCAGTGGCCCGGACCTTCACAAGTCTGCGGGAGAGTCAAGGATTTCTACAGGTCTCTGAGCTCCATGAGGAATAGAGTTTGCTGTTATCTGTTATGATTAGCCAGTGATCCGAGAGAAGGCAGCGTCTGCTTCATCCTCAGTGGGAGAGGCTCTGAACTCACACCATCTTCTTCCCTGGATACAGTGTGTGTGTTTTTGAGAGTGTGCTTATGCATGTGTGCGTATGCACATGCGTGCGTCTCACCACCCTTCCCACCACTAAAGACGCCATTGTACTCTTGCTTCTTGATCTTTACTCATGCTCCACTGGACACGGGGCCACGGGAGATTGAGGCCCAAAGAGGAGCGGTGGTGGCTGGACAGGACTGTGAGAACCGTATGTGTGTGTGTGTGTGTGTGGGTGACTGCGCCGTTACTGGGACAGTCTAGTAGGGTGAGTGGCATTAAGAGCTTGAAGAGTCACAGGTTACAGTGAGATCTAGTCCATCAGCACAACACGGAAAAGAACAAGAATGGTCAAGTTTAACTGTAAACAGACCCGCAGGGTCTCATAAACATCCATCACACTGTACAGCCAAACTTCCTTATGCAACTTTGACTTTGTGTACTTGCCATACTTTTCCTGAGCAATAACACGTATTACAAACATTTCCATTACATAAACACATGGTTTTCCCATCGAGTATCATGCTTTTATTTAGATTTGCCTGTTTGCTTCTTGCTTAACTTAGCTTAGCACCAACGATAGAAACAGAGGGACAAGGATTCCTGGTTCTGCACAAATGTAAGGAATCTGCCTACCAGCACCTCTGAAGCTCGCTAATGTATCTGTTTTGTTCAATCCATTCCAAACCAGAACTTAAGTGTAAAAACACTGTTCATTTTACAGATGCCATGTTCTAAACAAATTCATCTAACTGGAATTCTTAGATTCCACTAAGTTGCTGGTTCTGGCTAATAAACAGTCCACTAAATCATATGATCAGCAAAACAGTATTTGTGTATTAAGAAAGCAAATAAGCATTTCCCTTAATGTCAGACCTTTTCCTTTTATCACCAACTCCTGACATCCATGTGCAATGTGTGGATAGCACATAGCGCAGCATTTACCTAGATCCATGCTCTTGGACTTGCGTGCCTTGACGATCTCCAGCTGAGAAGCATTCTCGTACTGTTTGGTGCGTTTCTCCGACATACTCTGGCGGCCAAAGCCCTCCCTCTGGAAGGAACCGTCAGGGTCTGTGTCTGGACTGAGCGTGCTTCATGAGGAAGAAAGGAAAGAAATAACAAAGGTACAAAGGCATTATGATTTTGCCATGACACATAGCAAATACTCCAACAGCATAGCCTTTAATGTTCTGATTATCCAATTAAATATATATTTTGTAATCATCTACATCACAATGCAGTTATATTGCTGGAGGAAATCCTTATAAAAGGACTGGTAGATAAAATCTACCTATAAATATTCACACATCTCCAAACCTCAGCCCAATACGCTCTGTTACTATCAGATAATGACCATCGGCATTCAGTACTCACCCACAAAACACACACAGTCAGTTTCAATCCTTCATTTCAACAACTATTCTAATCAAGGACACCTCCACCTCTGTTGGGAGGGATCAGGACAAGCTACGATGGGCTAAATGAAGCCTGGCTAAGATGTGCAATACCCCAGTGAGGTGAGGGTGCTCTGGGGTCATGGCCACTCAATAACCCCCCCTTACTCCTATATGTCTGGAGCAGTGGCTGAGCCCGGCCCACCATAGCCTGCTCCCTTTGAGATCCTCTATCTCTGTCTGAATCTTAATTGAAAATCGGAGGGGAGTGGGGAAAGGTGGTTGGGAGATGGTGGGGGTGCACTGGTATTTGCATGCAGAAGAGCCCATTTACAATTAAGGTGAGAACATCTTGCTATTTGAGGGGAGACAGGAGGGAGGAGATGCAGTGCCGATGGAATGAATGTTCCATGCATGAGAGGCCGCTGTCACTGGTGATTTTGTTCAGTTGATGATCATATATTATGATCATGAAAGGTTGTTTGTATTTTTACCTTTAGAGATCCGTTAGGACACTTAAATTTCATCAAATGATCTGATGTGTCCTACACTTGCAAACGGAAAGCTTTTGACATTATGATTATATGTTTGAAAGTGGGGGAAATCTTTTTTTTTTGTTATTGTATCATCCTGGAGCAGATGCTCCTTCAAGCACCTTTCAATATTTGTAATATCACTTAACAGCAACTGCAGACATGCTGGCACTTGTTTGCATGTAAACAATTCTTATTTGGGTTGTCAGCCCCATTTAACAAAGGAGCTGCTTCATGTGTCACGAGGGACTGGCGTCAACATGTCACTTTGCTGTCGACCATACCTGACAATCCCAACTAAGATCAGACCGCCTCGCAGGACCAACTCCGGCTGACACAGGAAGAGAGGGAGGTGGAGCAGGAAGAGAGGAATGACAGCACAGATGTATAATTCATTTATTCATCATCCCTCGCTATTCTCCTCTCATCACTCCGAGCCCACAAAAAAACAGCCTGCCCTCGCTTTTTCTGTCTTCGCAAATGTCATCTGTCGGAGCGTGACTGAGACGGCGCGGGAGAGAAAGGAGGCATTTTCAGCCTGAATTTAGATTTCCCTCACTCTTGTCTGTATTGTTTTTTGTTTGTTTTTGTTTTTTTTTTGGGGGGGGCAAATGAACGCACAAAGAACACGGACAAAGTACGAGGGCAGCAGGTGGGATCATGCTCTGCCTTGTCACACAGGTACAGAGAGTGTGTGACTGTTTGTGAGAAATTTGTGGGCGGTTAGAGTGAAGTTCAAAAGGACAGCCCAGTGGTAGTGTAAATTCACTCAGTAGGGCATCAGATCTGTTGGTTTAAGCTACTGCCCATTTGAAAACTGACTCCGTTTCTCCTCTGGTTCATGCAGAGCCATGACTAAAAGCCCAGGATGGGGATCTGAAGAGAAATAGCCAATTGTGTTGCTTTAATCACCCCTGCAAGCTAGAGGTACTTGCTGTCGGGGCTTGCACCGAAGGTCTCAGAATTCCAAATGGGTTCTTCCTGAAGGACTGAGGATCTAACCAGAACCATCTGCTTCTGAGAAAACAATCATAGAAGAACCTTTATGCCAAAAGGTTTCAAGGTTTCTTTGTCAGACTGAGGGTTCCCAGCACCTTCATTTGTGAGTGTAGGGCAGTGACTTTAACTATTTAAAGAGGTGGCAGTGACTGTTAACTGTGCACTACTGGTTCCCACTCTTTGACTTGTCTCACACTATAGTCAAGCGAATCCTAACTAAAAACCTTTGTCACAGGTTGTTCCAATTAAATTAAGTAGTACACTATTCGTTTTTTTTTTACATTGATAAGACCCAGCTGAAAATATGCTACTTATAGTACCAAAGGCAAGGCTAGAATTAATCTTCTGGTCTACTTAAAGCTGACGCACAAAGACTCACAGCTACTACAGTCCATTAATAGAAATACAGCACTCAATTACAGATCTCATATTCACTTTCTACTGGCTATTAATTTTCCCGAAGGAATGCTTGTTGTAATGAGATACTGCTTTGAAAAGTCTCTTTGCTCTGATCCAGATGCTGCTTAAGCTCAAATTCAGTCGACTGGCTGGAAGAAAAACTGATAGAAAGGATCTTAACTGGTTGAGTCTACAAACGGGAGACCCGTACTGGACTTGGATGACCACTGAATTACTAACTTCGCTCACGTACTCAATGGAAATGTATTGGATGGATGGAAATAAGAAGAGGTTTGAACGTGTGACCACCTCCCAGACAATTTCCTCATCAGACCTCAGGCCTCTGTCCAATCTTTAACAATCGGCCCAATCCATTTGGATAATACACTCCTTCATTTCTCCTTCTTTAAGTAGTGTTTAAAGCAATTTCCGCCATACCGAGCAGATGCTTTCCTGCCCGTTCAAAGTCCTCCCATCATCTAAAATTAACTAGAGCTGAGGATTGCTCACAGGCAAATCCACAGCTTTAACTTGCATATTACATCAACTTGTTCTTGTCTCCCTCGCAGGAAGTTAAATGTGTCAAATCTCAGATCAGCCTGCTTGCTAAGTGGTGGCTGCTAAAAGTCCGCACTCACATTTTACCCTGAAGACTTACGTCATTCTTTTAAACTTATTTTCCTCCCTTTTCCCAACTCCCGACAATTCTCACCCTCATCTAAAAACAACCCCAAAGAGGCAAGTCTGGTCCTACTTCTTAGAACAGTGCAGCTTGGTTTGATCGACTAGCTGGTGGTTCTGTGCATTAGCTTCATCGCCTTAGAGAGGGGCCAAGAGGTGGAGAGCGATGCCCAGTAAGGTGCTTCTCAAATGGCTCTTCTGAGATTTGGAGGATGCCGATTCAGCTGACCGCATGGATGCATAGCTGGGCCAGGGAGCTTGGAGCGGTCTTCAATCATTGCTTGAAGCCCTGCAGGAGAAGTCGATGCTGAACTGCTGGCAGGTGCACTAGTGGACACTAGATAGCTGAAATAATTTCTACATTTCAGAGGATAAAATGTGAACAGGAGGTCTTCCCTTCAGTCTTTGTAACAATTTCTTAAACATGAATGTGTGGGAAAAAAAATGTGTCTGAGATTACCACTTCTATTGCACTCTCTTAATTGCACCTATAAAACATCGGGGTTTAAAGACTGTAAAATAAAATGGTTCATTCTGCGACACGCAAAGCAGCAGCTGCACCTGTGATTTGCTGTAATCTCCTTTTAATTGTGATGAACTTGCAGAGAGAGACAGAGAGCGAGAGAACAGGATCAATTAAGACCTCTTTGTCCATCAGCTGGCTCCTGCGTTAGACCTCCTCATTCATTCTCTGCCCGGTGAATGGATGCTTTAATTGAGTTTTGCCGCACTGACTTCTCCAGTCTGCTGAATGAGAGGGCGACTGACAAGGACCAGGCAGAAGAGGATACTCTGGTTTGTGTGGTGTGTGTGTGTGTGTGTGTGTGTGTGTATATGCAGGTCACTTTGGCATGGCTCATGCTGAGATTCACCTGCATCCCTGTCACAGTGATGCAGCATGTAGGGGACACACAGACATAGTGCACGACACGGGAAGCCGTAGATGAACACAATCAAGGTGAGCACAAAAATGAAAGCATGTATGACATGCTTGTAGCTATGGCACGCTACTGAGACATGGTAAATATTCATAAAGCCAGAGGGGACTATTAGCATTTCAGGAAAGACTGCCTCCAATTAATGTGTGTGTGTGTTTGTGTGTGTTTGTGTGTGTGTGTCTGTGAGTATGCGTGCTACCTGGTGTTAAAGTCAACAGCAATTTAAGTGGACATTTGAGATTATTAAAATAGTGTGTGTGGTTGTGTGCATCTGTGTGCGTGCGTGCGTGTGGGCATATGTTTGTGTGCACGCACTACAGGGCTGTTTACGTTTATCTGTAGTTATGCTGATGCCTTATGGGAAAATAAATAAAAAATAAAAACACATGTGCTTAGTAGAGCACTTGCAATTCTTAGTTACATTACTGATGATAGAGACTATAAGAGAGCCAACTGAAGTAGGCAGTCTGCCTGCAATGTTAACTTGGAAGTTTGTTTGTTCATGTCTTTGTGGACCTTTTCCACTTTATATGTTAATTTGTGAAATTGTTTACCAGCCAATGTGTATCTAAAACACTCATGAGACTGAGCGCGTCTGTGCAGCGGTGTGTGTGTGTTTGTGTTTGTGCGACTGGATGGGTGTGTATGTTTGTCTGGAGTCCTTTTCCATCTCTGCTGGTTGACAGACTGTGTCAGAGCTGCCTGGGAAATGATGTTCCACCTGTGACATCTCACAAAGACAGAGAAGGACACAGTCTAGTTTCTCTCTCATTCGTGTCTCTCGCTGTCCATTTCTTCTCCCTCTCACCTTAATGAGAATTGACACCTATCCTCTATTCTGTCAGGTTTATCCAGTCGAGGGGCCAAACCACAGGGACAGTAGGAGTGTAGTTATTTCAGGGTTGTGATAGTGCCCCTAGTGGTCTGAGTGAGGAAGTGAGTTTTCTTTTTTCAAGGAAGTTTCTTTAGTCCATCACACTTCATGAGGCCAGTGGTAGATTTTGAATATGTTTTGCTGCATGGGGACTACAAAAGCATTTCGATTACAAAAACACAAGCTAACCCTTACATTGGACCAAGAGGATATAACATATTACATACAAAAAGTTTTTCAACATTAGCAAAGTTAAGGGACTTTGACAATGAGTGCAATGCCAAAAATCCCCCATATGATTAATATTCATTGTTAACACCATCACTTAATCATTGGTATATTAAAAAAAACTATGGGCTTCCATCAGACAGGCATATAATCAAATCAATCATAAAAACAATATTTTTTTACACCATATTCATCACATCACAAGTGGCCATTAGCTGATTTTAGCTCCCCATGCCTCCTTTCCTCCTGCCAATGGTGAAATCGAATTCAGGTGGTATACAGGCCAGTAAAATAACAGTGGTTGGAATGGTAATAGCAGCCTGTGCGCCACAGGCTAGCTGGTATGAGTTAGTTAGTTAGTTGGCTCTCAGTGATGCTGTTGAGTAACACTTCCTGAACTTCAGATTGATGAGCATGCAGCAGACACCCCTTCGCTTTTTTTCTGCACTTCAGTGCCAACTTTGAACACACTATACTCTCACTGCCTACTCTCACATAAATTAGGAGACTGAGTGTTCACTGAACTTAGGAAAATGCTGCAGTGCAAAGACAAGGTGCGCTTAAGGCAAAAACTGTCTTAGCTCAATTAGACCAGGAAGGGGGTTCTCTAGGGCTGTTTAAATAATTTGAAAAATAACTTTCCTTTTTTCCTTTCAAGTGCGTGCAATTGCAGTATTGTGTTGTTGTCACAGTATTGAAGAAAAATGGTAAATTTGAAGGTAAACACATTTCTTGTTTTTCTACCTATCCTGACACAATGGCCTGCCTTCATAAACAAATAACGTATTTCTTCACTTTAAATAGTCTAAAATCAACCAAATAGGCCATATGGAACAAAGGGAACTGAGCTTGTTGCAAGTTTAAATATCCTCCATTGATAATCTTGTTTGTTCTGCTTTAAACATACTACAAGGGGCCACACAAAATTAAAGTTTCTTATGGCAGCTTTAATATTATTTTCATGCAAATCTCAGATTAACTGCAGAATGCGTATAGTTGTCAGTTGTTTTTATAAACATTAATACGCGCCTGCACAAAAGCAGTTGTGGATGTACACATATCCTGGGCAACCCCCTTTAACCAGCTTAATGAGGAGAAAAATACTGTGGGTTCAGAGTAAAAAAACACAAGTAAGCAGAGCTGTCGGGAGGAGACTTCAAAGTCAAGTTGCTTTGCTTCAGCATTCTGTAGGTAAGGGGTTCACACTCCCTGTGGTGCTCTTACAAACTTCTCCTGAGCGAGGGACTTTGTGTTTTGTCTCTTTTAGATGTTACATTGTAAGGCAAGCTTGCAAATACTTTTGAAAGCTGTTACTTTTGCTTCTGAAAGACAAAGTTGGTGACATCTCGGTGAGGATTAGATCAACTACCAAAGGGGGGCATTATTATGAAAGGGAAATATTTATACAGGTGTGTGTGCTGGTGCAGTGAAGAGGATGAGAATGTAGGCTTACAGCAGCTGTAGGAGAGCTGATCTGACTCCTTATCACTGAGCATCTTTAAATGATATGATCTCTGACTTGTCAAAAAAGACAATGGGTTTATTTTGTGCACACTAACCATATAAAAAAAGAAAAGTTGCGGACAGGTAGAAGGAATAAACACACCCTTGAAGTGCACTTCATGAACTGGTGGGATGAGAACCAGGTGGAGAGCAGAAACATTCCTTCTGCATCTCAGATGAATCCGCTCGTTTAAGGAGTTGCCGTGGACGTACACTGATTTGTGTTTCTGACACTGCTCCACATTCCAGTCCTGAGAGGAAACCCTTTCATCTTCTAATTTATCCAGATTATTCTGCAAAGCTCACACGAACCAATGCTTGTTATCTGTTTTACTGTAAATCATTTAGACGTGGCCCTTCCTGTTTGGCTTTGGATTCAGACTAATGAAGGAGGAGACAGACACCGCAAAGGGAATTATGTGGCGGGTCAGGACCCAATGCTCGGACGAACTTGGCGCAGATATGCAAAGTAATAATTTACGACCTTTATTTATCCTGTGCAACCTGACAGAAGACACATGCTGGTTTCCATCACCTCCCTGAGCTCTAACACCCCTTTACCCCGACCACATCCTGGACTTAACCAGTGCAAACACAGCCATCTACAGCTGGCTGGATTAACTGTACCATCTTGAACTAACTTCAATTCAAGCTACTATCACCAAGCTCAAAACTACCACCTCTAAGCTGGTGTGAGTGTTAATAATGCTAATAAAACAGTCTGTAATACGGCAGCAATAAATAAAAGATCAGATTACTGTACATTACCATTTTAATAGAGATCTAAAAGCATGGGGTTGTAATATTTATAGCCTGTTTTATGTTCATTTCAGGCCTGTAAAGATGTGGTGCAACAAAGATTCATAACAACAGGACGGCTCTAAGTACCTGAGAGAGAAAGCAAGACAGGCCTACGTCTTCACATAGCACACACGCACACACTCACAGAACACACACCCGTTAGATATTGACTAGGGATGTCAGGAAAAAAAACAATAGGTCAATTTATGTGTCTTGTGTGAGATGGGATTTCTGCCTCTGAAACAAGCGCTTATACTGGGGGTCTACACGCAGTCACATCCTAACACGATGAACGACAAACATTCAGCAGAAATCTGGAGAGAAGACTGAAACCTGGGGAGAGATGAGAATGCATGTTCACAAAATTCTGCAAGACGGAAAATGAGGAGTGAGTATATTATAAACAGGGAGGGTCCTTTTAATTGATTTTTGTTTACATCAGTCATTACTTACCTTATAATAACCACTACCAGATGCCTAAATGACCTTCTGATTACCCCTACATTAATAGAGTGAAGTAAACCGAGATTAAATTAATTTCACAAGCAACTGACTCGCTATTCCGTGTGTGAACAAAGTCACATCCAGAAGAAATAAATTAATAAAAGGCAATTACAGCAGGAGAGAAAGAGGAAATAAGAGGTTGTTAAATTCCAGTGGGTGAGAAAAAGGAAAGGAAGAGAAAAGAGTCTGAATAAATACGTTTTGTTGCATGCTAACCAGCCACTTTTGTGCTTTGTGTATGCACTGTACGTGTGTAGCTATGGCCTTGGTAAGGCCCCACCCTTATGGCGAAGAAAAGGCTGAATAATAGTAGAGGCCAGGGGTGAGACTTTCACAGCTCTGCACAATACATATTCAATACGTACAGGGCCCTGGCTGAGCTGTTGCAAGAGCTAAATTAAAAAGTTACAGTTCCAATACATCGGAGTCTAGCTGACCCACATCCCCTGCTGGCTCAGTATGCCTGTTGCGCTGTGTGTGCGTTTGTGCTTGTGCTTAGGGTGTGTGTGTGTGTGTGTGTGTGTGTGTTGAAGGATGTTGGGGGCACTTGAAAAGGGAAATGAGAAACAGTTAAAGTCAGTCAGAATGGGTATACACACTTTGTGCATTTAAGCAGCTGTTAGCATTTGAGTAAAACAGAATGTGTGCCCGATGTGTGTGTATGTCTGTGTGTGACTATGAGGACATGAATTATTCACAATAACCCTAGGCAGTGGTATATAGCACACTTCTGCCTTGTGTGCGCACGTCATGCACGTGTATGTGGCTGCGTGTGTGTAAATGCAGTGAGGTAGTCTGAGTGCTAGTCAACCATATGCTGTGGACCTAATCCACTGTGACAAACCTCTGACATCACATGAACAACAGGCATGCTGAGCAAATCTACTCATTCATAATAAATGAGAAGGAGAGGGGGCGGGGAGTAGAGTGTCTCTAGGGAAAAAAAATATAAAAATACTAAAAAAAGAAATAAATCATGCATCGCTATACTTGGCAACCAGCATTTCACCTTGAAAAAGAAAAAAAAAAAAAAAAATGTGGTCCACCATTATGCATGTGACCTCAACCAACCAATCAGAAGAAAGAATAACAATCCTCATAAAATGACAAAACCACTCACTTATGAATAGAAAAATCTAAGAGTAAGAAACAACCTCAATTCAGTAGAAAAGCAGCAGTGCTCAG
>OMLP01015838.1:0-18432 GCA_900302685.1 Spondyliosoma cantharus
TTATAATGTGGGTTATTTGCAATGTGACAACGTTGAAGTTATTTAGTTATTTATTGTTCTGATTTTCATTATTATTTATATTTATATTTGGAAAATTCTAATGAAATAAAAAAATGTTTAGATTTTGTAAAAGATTTTTTATATCAGATTATTTATAACATAATGGTGATGAATGCTGGTTGAAGGGCCCCTGGGGAGTTTTTTACCTCGAGCCCCAGCAGACTCTAGCAGCGCCACTGGCCAGGCAGGCAGCAATAAGAACAATGTAATTCATATCATTAACAGTGCATAGACAAGGCAACAACATTAAGGCAGAGAACAGGATGATCGGAGGGAAGACACTTGTGCAACCTGAAATTATGACAAAAACTTTAGCTAATAGTGATTTTAGGCTCACGCTTCATATTCACGTTACTGTATGACAGTGGAATCAGTCGTCTCATCTAAAAGTCCTTGGCTGAAAACCAGAGAAATGAATTTTCCAAAATATCAAACAACTCCTTTAACATGCACATTGGTCGACTGATCTGATCTTTCTTTTCTTCTTTTCATACATCACCTCTCTCTTGCATATATGTAACAAGATATTCATAGTCATGTTCATGCAGTCTGAACGATAACACATGTCAGTGTCATGTGACCCTGTTATGGGCCACATTAGATGATTTGAGGCGAGGGTCTAAAAGCTAAAACCTGCGTCAGGGCACACGGGTATCTCTTCATCAAACAACATCAGCGCCCGGTGACGCGGCGGCAGAACCCCCTCTGCTCTCTCTGAGGTTCACGCAGAGTTGATGGAGGGAATCACTTTAGAGGATTAACCCTGTCATCTGTTTGGATTAGAGGGAGAGCCTACCTGCCCATCTGTCAGCTTTAGGCGGACACTGCCTTTACATGTGGAAGGCCTCACCAGTACTCACTCACTCTGTCCTTCTATTCATCTTTTTATTCAGATTAAAAACATGACACCCCGTGGCCCTGACGGAAGAACTGTAAATGTCTGGATTGTGATGCAGTTCAATCTTAACTCAGGACTAAAGGATGCAATACCCTCTTGTACTTCATGTAATGTATGTGAACAAAACTACAGACGTGACCTCATGGAGACGAATCCACCTAAATTCACCCCAGAGATCATCAGTACTTCTTTTCTAATAAGGTAAATATTGTAAATGGTTAACAAGGTGGAACTATATCTTCGTGGATAATGAATTTGAACTCCTCGAGGAAAAAAGGTCAAATTAGCCTCCTGGATTGATTTCATAATAAATTAAAGATGAGGATGAAACGATAAAGCACATTACGTTGTAAGAGGACATACAGCGACCAGATGAGGCAACCTTGTAATCTATGAAATGTCCTCATTAATGGCTTGTTTACTGCTCAGCTATTTAAGCCATTCATAACAAAATAATGCAGTTAGTTCAGTACAGTTTAAATCTGCACACATTTTTACTTCCTGGTTCTTTAATTTATCGCTGTGTGTTGTTTTATTGTTTTTATTTGAAGCAATGCTACTTTGTAACAGAGAAGCGCTTACGTAACACGTGATTTGAAAAGTGCCTATAAAGATTAATATTATCAGCATTAGTTTTACAGTATGTTATATTAACAAAATGTGTAATTATATATAAACAAGAAACTATAGATATGAGGATGATATGATAGATAAATAAGATAAACTATATTTGTGATGATGATACGATAAATACAGTTATGTTTTTTGATTTGGGTGCTGTTCAATCACAAGCAAGAAGTGCTGAAATCTGAGATTTCTTGGTGTCTTAGACCCTCTGGGTCACCGTAAAAAAGGCTGTATGCGTTCTGTCATTCAAGAACGCACACGATAAGCTGAAACTCTTGGGAAATCACACTGTTTTTTCTGTTTATGCTGCTGGATGCTGGCGTTTCTGCTCTGACTAAACAGAGTTCATAGTTCACCCAGCATTTTATTTTAACCCTGAGGAGGATGAGGACGGAGGAGGGAGAGGATGACGCCGGTGGCGATGCTGCGTGTGGTGGAGGTGTGACGGAGGATTTTTAAGGTTACTGAATATATGTGCAGAAGGGGGAACCGTCTGAGGTTAGCTGCTCACGCGCCCACGCACAGAATAAACCAACAAACCTTGGTATCCACCTACACAACGACTGCACATTCAATCTGGACTCTTTCGCTCGCTGCTTCTCTATCATCTGCGCTGCATCGTCAACATTTCCTCCCGCAATTAGCACATTTCCACCCTTCCTGTGATCCATGCGTGACTGCTGTGGGCCGGTGAGACTCATTATCTGTGGGAAGTTAATTTTACACCGGCTGACCTCTTGCAGATGTTGCACCGCTCGCCATTTAACCAAGCTGCCTGTCGCCTGCTGCACGGTGAGCCCACACCCCACTAACCCTGTCCCCAGAGCCACATCCCTTGATTTATCGCCCTCTCTCCATCTCGCCGCTCAACCCACTGTGTCCTCTTTATCTGCCTCTTCATCGCTCTCTAGCTCCCTTTCAGCTGATGGAGCTTATTGTGGACAAATAGGCTTAGGAGCATGCAACTATGGCAACGGCCAATCGGAAAAAGCTACATAAGCACTTCATCAGGGGCCGTGATCCAATGGCTCCCGTTGGAGATGGTGCCCCCAACCTCCCGCAACAAGTAAAGGCAGGCCAGAGAGGCTCCTGGGAGGGAGGAGGGGAGAGACGATAGAGAGAGAGAGAGAGAGAGAGAGAGAGAGAGAGAGGTGGAGATAATACTGTGGGACTGTGTGAGAGGACGGGAGAGCGGAGAGAGAGAGAGAGAGAACCCATTTCTCCTCTCTCTGCTTTTGATTCAGACAGTCTTCTCCCTGTAGATACACATATCTGATTCCTGAGGATTTTCTGCCTTTCAGCAATTTTGATTTTTGTGGGGTCCGAGAAAAACTTAAAAAGAAGAAGAAGAAGAGGAGGAGGAGGAGTAAGAAGAAGAAGAAGAAGAAGAAGAAGAAGAACGAGATCAAGAGGTAAGAAAATGATTCTGTTTTAAAAAAAAACTGTTCATAATCAATCCCTGATGGTTATTGATGGTCAATAATTCAACACATTCAGAGGATCCGCTCGTATCTGTCAGAAGTATAGCCGGCAACACAAGCGTCCCTGAAAAAGCAGGGATTTTACTGGTGAAAGAACGAAAGACAGAAAGTTCAATTAAGCCGGAAATGTCACGGGGAAGTAAGTCAATTTCAGCTCACTTATCCTCATTCAATCAGCAAATACTCAGATAATCGTTTCCGTTTTAAAGCAATACTACTCTAGATGTGAGCATTTGATAGTTTTCTTGGCTTTGCTTTATGATCATTTGAAACTTGATTGTGTGTCAGATTAAACAGGACATCAAATTGGACTCTGTTTTCTGATGCTCTATTAAATGAAATATGAATTTGATTAATCAGTAATCAAGCTAATCATCAGGTGATGTAGTCCTGTTTATTCGTTACCCTACACATGTTTCTCTTCTGTAAAAGAATATGCGTTAAAACAATATTTAAAAACATGGACTAACAGTGCAGTCTCTCATACGGAGGCACTGTGACGGACGACTGTGTTGGCTGGATTTGTATGACTCCATTTTGAAGGGTTAGTGCAGGTTAGTGCAGGGCTGCGACTCACCTCCCCCCTGTCTCCGCACATGTTGAAAGTCTGGCCTCACTACTTCACAAGTACAGGTGTATAGAGCGTGCACAGCTGCTGCGGGCTGGAGGTGACCTCAGAACCTGAACAGATTACAACAAGATTAAAAGAGGACAGATTCAAAACTAACGTCTAATCGAAGAGCTACCTACACAAATGTTTACAGGTGCAGCACAAAAATAATGTGTACTACTGCGAAGAAATACACAGTGTAAGCAACTAACGATTATTTTCTGCATCTGTAATCATAAATAACTCATAAATCGATCCTTCAGAAATGAAAACATTCCCATCACAGTTTCTAAGGCTCAAGATGCTCGTTCTTTTCTTATCGAGCCCATCAGTTTAGGGCGACTCCGACGATAACTTGTTGATAAATTGACCAACAAATAGGGAGAAAATGCCCAGCGTAACTTTCCTGAGCCGAAAATGACATCTTAAAATGTTTAGTTTTGCTCCTACAACAGTCTCACAGCCAAAGATATTCAGTTTACAGAAAAAAAAAATGACTGGTTGCTCTATTTAGTGCAGTGAAGGCAAAAGCTGTGTGGGGCACTCTTGGAAAATATCAAAATAGTTCCTATATCCTTTATCTTTGATCGACTAATTCATCAGTTATTTCAATCTTATAATCATAAACTTGCAAAAACAAAAGGACCTCTAGCAGCTCAGGCGGTCCTTTTATGTCACATTAATGACCTTCAGTAGCCTCTTCTGTAGGTTTTTGTTCTTTTATCACAATTAAAACAACAAAAGCTTGACTGTTGAATGGAGCTTGATTGAATACAGCATCTGTGGGAGCGGATATGACACCTGTAGAACAAAGAGCCAGAGGACGATGGGGGGGGGCTCTCTTTGAGCAATATGTCGAGGTGTGAAAACTGGTTGTGGTGTCACAGATGGTCTCAAACTACAGCAGATGTAAGGTCTCCACAAACGCTGAATTTTCGAATTGCCTTGAAAACCACTTCATCAACTGAACGAGACACACAATTCAATGTTCAGTGTAACTCTCTGTTTTGTTTTAGTTCTCTCACATTTCTCTGCAAAGCAGATATTTCTATTACTATCAAACCTCTCAAAGATGTCTCACCCTGAAGTCTTTCATGCTTCAAATAATAGCAGCAAATCTAATCGGCAGGCTGTGTGCACTCTCCTTTTATTCTCCAGTCACACATGACCTTGAAAAATCCACTTTGAATTTGAAAATCAATTAACTGAGCAAACATCTGAAATCATTTCAGTGTGCTGACTACCTGTGATAATCTCTCCCTCTGCAGGCGGCAGTGAAGAAGAACAAGGCCATGTCCTCCTGGTTCAACTGGAATGAGCCGTATCACCGGAGCCCCCAGAGGGACCCGGCGGACGTGGTGACCGACACACTGATGGTGGAGTTCAGCTGGCAGCTGAAGGAGGCGGAGAGGCTGCAGAGAGAGAGAGAGAGCGAGTATAGACGCCTCAAGACTGGAGTGGACTACAGCTGGCTGGCCAGCACGCCTCGCTCCTCCTTCAGCATCAGCACTGGGGAGAGGCTGGGCCTGGAGGACCTCTGCTCCAAGGTGCCACCGCCCTGCTGCGGCCTGGTCATACTCAAGTAAGGGGATAAGAAAACTCATCATGTAGCTGTGGCAATAAGTGAATGAAGGTTCTTAGTCATTCTTAGTTGGTAATTGTATGTGCTGTATCATAGGCAACTGGACGTGTTTACATTTCTTGAAGACATTTCACCTCTCCTCCTAGAGGCTTCTTCAGTTCTAACCAACTGGAGGGGAGTTGCAGGGTTTTTCAAACCGTGTGTGGGAGTGTCCTTACAGAGTCGTTAAGGACACGTGTGAGCTCTGAGTTTCAGAGTCGTTAGGGTCACTTGTGGGTCGTTGACCCAACTGGCCTACATGTGAGTTGCTAGGGCTAGGTTAGCCCAGGCGTGAATGGTTGTTTAGCTGCCTGGGAGGGGACTCAGTACAGCATTGTAGGCGGGGGATAAGTAATGTTGTAAGCCACCTCCTCTGTTCAAAGACGGTCGTTCCAGTTCCAGGAATATTTTTTCTCCTTCAGATGGAAGTGGACAGCCGAGTCTTGACCTGAGGAGTTGGCTCTCCTGTGTTGTGCCATTCGTTTATGGAGAGGTTGTTTTGTTTCCCCAATGTACATATCTGTGCAGTCCTGGCTGCATTTAACAGCATAAACTACATGACTCTGCTTATACCTGGGTGTTTTGTCCTAAGGATGGACAAGTTTCTGCCTCAGTGTGTTGGTGAACCCCGATATGATGGTTATTGAAATTCCTCCCGAGTGTCTGAGATATTCCCCTGACATTAGGAATGACGATGTTGTTACATTTTCTCGCCTTCTCCTCTCTGTCTGCTCTGGATCTTTTGAGGTTTTGACAAAGGTCCAGTTTGGGTAGCCACAGGTTTTAAACGCTGACCACTGAACAGCAAGCATTGATCTGTGTGTGTAGGTTTTCTGTACACCTCGATGTTGAAGCTTCTGTCTTGTTCAATGTGTACTACACAGTCCAAGAAGGGCAGACTGTCTCCTCTGACATCTTCCCTAGTGAACTTGACGTTGTAGCTAGGAGCAGTTCCTGGGAAGGTAATCAAGGCTCTGCTCTCACTTCTTCAATGTAGAGGGTGGCCACTTCTGGGGACAGCGGTGAGCCCCGAGTGCCGTCCTTGTAGCAGGTGTTTCTTCACCGTATTTAACGCTTGTTGAGTGGGAATGCATGTAAAAAGTCATCATGTGACATCACAAGAAACCATTGTTTCGTCTGGGTCCAGTGTTGTTTCTCTCACCTTGTTGACAAACTCCTGGGAGGGATGTGACTTCAGCTCGCTATAGTATTGCTAGCTGCACTGATAGTTAGCAGCAGTTAGCGGCTGCTCCGGTGATGTGCTGCCCCCAATGCGTTTGGAGCATGAATTCAACAGGTGGACAGTTCTTACATATGTACACCAAAATCAATGTATACAAGCAGGGTTTTTTTCCCCTCTTGTCTTTCGCGTGAAAAATGGGGAACAGTAGCAAGCAGCACGTCGCACACCTCATTATCCAAAAGACACTGAACTTGTTTTAAAAAATCTCGAAAACATTCTGATTTCGTTTTTTCCCGAGCTGATGATGGATGTAACTGAGGAGAAATCTCGTTCCTTTCTCATTTCTGTTGAGATTTGCACATGAGCAGTACAGACCAGGCAGCTGGCGATGACACAAAACCCACTGACAATGTAAACGCGGTTACTATTTTAGTATCTTCAACTTCAGTCTTCTTCTCTCTTCAGTGCTGTTTGAACAGAGACGAATGGAACAGTGTTAACAGGCACAGCACCCTTAACTTCAATGGGCGTCATAACACTTGGAGCGAAAAATCATCTTACTGTATTTTAACCAGCAGATGTTTCCTCATTACAGAGAGGCCATACTTCTTGTGCAAACCATTTTTGTTTTTCTTTTAATAATTGTCACAAACAGTATTAAAATCAAATAAAAAACAACAGTTAGAAGACCATACCCTCCCTTCAGCAAAAACAAAGAAAACCTACACAAACCTCCCACTTTACAATGTAACCCTTTTTCATAAAATCACACTCCTTTATTCTTTATTTTTTGCATTTATTAATGTCTCTAACATGATTTTATTACGTGATATAATACATTTTGTATTATCACTTCACGCGGACCACAGGTAGACCGAGAGTTACTTTATTGAGGTGGATGGTGTGTATAGAGAAACGACAGGCTGGCGCCCAGATGTACTTCAATCTCAGAGAAAGCGTTAATTACACTTCACAGCCAATCTGAGAGCTGAGGTCTCCTTGTCTCCAGCTAATTAAAATCCCACAAAGATATTGGCGCCAGTGTGTGTGTGATTTCTACTTTCAATTAGCACTTCACTGCTTTCTCACATTAACGCCACTCAAACTGCATCCAAAAAGCTGTCGAACTCTAACAAGACACCTGAGGCCCGAACAGATGCCCAAACAAACTCAGGACATCTCTGCTGCAGATTAATGGTGAGTGACACCGAAGAATTACAGAACCATGTGCTGGGTGGCAGCTGTTCAGTGTCCCTGTCTCTGCCGAAGACAACGCTTAGTGTTTGTCTCTCTGTCGTCAAATCACGTGAACAGATTCTCATGGAATTTCAAGGACAGTAGAACTGATACTTCTTCCATTAAGACACAGAGCAGGCCTGGCTAGCTGCTTAGTATGCTAACTTCAGTGGGAGTAAGCCCTATTTTCGCACATTTCTATGATTTTTCTTAAAATTAGGCCCTATGTTCCCACATTTCTAGGACATTTTCAAAATTAGGTCTTGTGTTCCTACATTTCCCTTCAATGTAAGGGTTAGGGGTTAAGGAAAGGGTTAGGGTTAGGCTAAACCTAACCCAGTGTCCGTGTTAGATTTAAAATGTGAGTAAAAAGATGAACGTAAAACTCAAACCCGCTTCCTGAGCAGAAGAAATGTACTTGTAACAGTGAAGATGCATTTGAAAGCTCCAGGAAAAGCTATAGAAGGGACCTTGAGTGAGTTGAGTGACTGTTTTGAAGATGAAGAAAGAGCTTTCACGCTGAATCGATAACTCTGATTAAGTAAATCCTCTACTTAAGGTTAAATAATCTATTCATTTGAGAATAACAGCTCACTCCTGTATTTTAGATTTTGACAGTCGGGCTGCGTTTCCATGTACAACTGAATCACATACCTGTTAATTTAACCTTTTCCCACTTTTGAATGAGGGGACATTACTTTTTCACATTAACCCTTTTACGTATGATCACAGTGACAGTTTTCAAAAGTTTTCGATAGCAACACACGTAACATATAATAAATACCACTCTAGCCATGTACATGATTTCACTTCAGAGCTAACGTGTTTGAGGGGAAGTAGGTCAATCATCAGCTAACTGGGCGCACTTACTAGAAAGCATGCTCTCAAATAGAGCACTATTTAAGGGCTTATTAAGGCCTCAGTGCCTGTTGTTAGCAGGAGTAGGAGTAATTGGGGGGTTAGCTGGAGTGTCCTGGTCGCACAGGTGGGGAGGGGGCTGATGACTGTGATCCATGTTGCCTTTTATAACAGTCGCCATTATGTTGGTGTGGTTTTCGCTCAAAGGCAAGAATAAAACCTCCGATAGAAATAAACTAAATGAGGCCCTCTCTTCAGCTAGTCTGCATGGGTACACATTTAGATAGAAACGAGAGACACTGTAAATACATTGATATCTGTGCAATGACCCTCTGTGTCAGGTTATTTGTATGCCACTAACCAAATGCTTTACAACTAATGCAAAAACACAACAGTAAAATACACAGTGATGTGTGAATAGCCTAAAGGTTTAAAGGTGATTTAAAATAAGTACTAGTAGCTATAAAGTGTATGTCACAATATAACGGCCTGTGTTGTGTCTTTTGTTCTGCACAGGTTCAGGGAGGCCCTGCAGGCCAATGAGCCCGAGGTGCAGGAGGTGCCCGGCCTGTTTCGCTCCATCCTCCTGGAGGCTCTGGATCAGCTGAAGGAGGAGCAGGAGACTCAGCGGCTCGCCCGCCAGTGGAACAACAAGCGTGCCATGAGCATGTCCCTCGTGAACTTCAGGTCCCGCATCAAGATCAACCCATTCGGAAGCACAGTGGGCCTGACCTCTGCTGCGGCCGACGGGGCGGGTTTGAGCGACCTCAAAACGGTGTCAGAAGATGTGGAGAGAGGGATGGAGGGGGGGGAGAGGGTGCAGAGGGTGTGGAGCATGCCTGACTTCAGATACAAAGGAACCGGCAGCAGTAAGGTTGTCTGATGTCAGACTCTTCATGGGACAGTGACGGTGGGAAGTTTCAGATACTGAACTCCAGGACCCTTTGCTTCTTTATGTCCACCTTGCACCAGAGGCGGCAGGATGAATCTTATCATCCTCCCACTCTTTTCTGTATGAAACCAATCAGCATTCAATACATCCACTACTTTATCTTAACAGCTGCAGGGGCAAAGCCAGGTGATTTTCCTCAGATCTTTTTTAACTTGACGGCACCTTTTGTTGGGATTTGAAACAGTTTCAGCTCCGAGTGAGATTATTGCAATTTGCAGTGATGTGTCTTATATTTTGTAGGCATTGGCATCTAAGCCAAAAGGGCTATTTGCTGTAGCCTGGTAGAGATGTTTATGTCATTTAATGGCTTTCTACAAGGAAAATGAAAAATGTTTGTGATGCCAAGTCACACGGCACAAAATGGCTTTTGAGGTGCTGAGAGAGAACGTTTCGCACAAGATTTATGTATACATGTTGCTCATTTAAATAAATTATCTGTAATTGTCAATATTAACATAACGTCATTCAGAGAGTGAGTCACGCTCTCCCGCCACAGACTGCTCTTTGTTTTTCTCCCAACAGCAGACACGGACTCAGCACAATAATTCTTCCAAGGTCAGCAAACTGAAAGCTTTCCGACTGTTATTCATTTGCAAGACGGTGCATTAGAAGAAAGAGGCACAAACAAATGTTCTCGAATTAAACATTTCAAAGTAAAATCTTCCCAGCAGTTTATTGCCGTTTCTTGCTTTGTTTGTTCGTCACACAGCAAATTTCAACAGTACACAATATGTTACTCCATCATCAATATAAAGCTTTCAACAGGATTGATGTAGGGGGACTAACAGTGATTGTATATTATACAATTTAATAACAGGACTGATGCTGAAACAATATTCATGACAGAGTTTGGGGTCATGAATGTTATGGATAAGAAATACAGAAATCAACAAACAATGCAGAATTGATTCTCATCATTTTAAACAAAATGTACACATTAAAAAATTATGATGACGCTGTGGTTGTCATAGCCAACCTCCCATGGTCAGTTATCTACAGAACAATAAATGCACAGGCCAGATCGACATGTCGTAAAGTTGTAATGAATGATCAAAACAACCAGCAGAAAAATGTGAACTCCACTAATTTTACACATCAAAGCTGGATAATGTGAAATAATATGTTTAAAGCCTTTTGTGGCAACAGAGTGGGCTGCAAAGTGATGTCAGTCAATTTCATGTCACCTGGGGCCGAAGACTACATGTTTGGAAAATGATGATAAATCTGGAGGTGTGTAAATAGAAAGAAGTGACCTTAGCAGACCTCTGCTGCTTGCTCTTCATCTTAGCTTGTGGCTACATTAGCCAGTACTAGCATTCATTAGTGTAACACACTGGAATCTCAAGCAAGCTGTCTGCAGCTGAGTTGCACTGTGGGTAATTTAAGTACCTGGTTATGACAAGTAGAATCTCTGTAATAAAAATAAGGGGTGAACACACGTTCAGAAGCCAGACACTGGCAGTTCAATGCTCAGACTTTTCACCTTAAACTGATCTAGGTGGCCAAAGATAAAATTATGGACAACACTGCGCAACATAAACAGATCTCATATAACAAAAACTATCAGACTATGCTGAAGAATTAGCCACCTGGGCAGTAATGTGAGATGCTATATTTTCACCACTTCATTGCATGAGATACAGCTCCTTTGCTCTGGCTTGGTGCCAAACCTGTGTGTCGATGCAAGTGGCATTCATCATATCCTTCTCAGAAAACCCTTCATTATTTTTTCTTGGAGAGCTGAGTCGTTGTGTCCTGAGTTCTGCTGACATGTCCAGGCCTGAGAACCGCTACTGGCGTACACAGGGGCATCACAGGGTAGAGTTCAAGAACTCAAGAAGTTCTGCTCGATTTTTATCCCGCTGTAACAAAAAAGGCAAACTCAAATATTCAATTGTCAAACTATGAAAATGGTGTTGATTGCTTACTTAACAGCAAAAAGGTGAGATTACCTGTTTGTCTTTCTTTGACTTCTTTACTTTCATCTTTATCTTCTTCCCCGAAATCATACTGTACTTGCCTTTTTTCCGGTCCTTCAAGTACTAAAAGAAAAACAATGTATGTGCAAGGTTTCCAGAACATGAAAATTCATCAATTTAAATGTGATTCATCGAAATCAACTATAGATAACTATGTAATATAAAAACAATGTACATTTTTGATGCATGTATTTATGGTCACACATTTAAGAAAATTAATTTCTGTTTAATGCAACCTTAATGGGAAGTTACCTTTGATATCTGTACAGGTCCCGAATTTTCCTCTCCTTTAGCTTTCTTTTCTTTTTTACGTTTATGTCGCTTGTCTTTCTTTCCTTTCTGCAAAAAAAAAAACATTTGACTTAGTTTTAATTGAGGTACTTATAAAATACTCCAATCATTTCATTTTATAAATACATGAAATAAAATGCATTAGATTACTTTTTTGTGTTGTTTCTCCTTTTTCCTTTTCTTAGACTGCTTTCTGGATTTACTCCGAGAGTCTGAAAAAAAAAAAACAGCACAATGAATCCATTTTCTTCATCATAACAGTACCAATATCCACAGACATAAAATGTGGATTTAAAAGCAATTGTTGGGAAAATGTTGTCAAAGCATCTGAGGTTGATATAATTCAGCAGAAGTCTGGAGAAATTATATTTCAGGAAAAAGTTAAGTGACCACAAAAGCCACATTTAGCCACTTACCGCTACTGCTAGAGCTACTCGAACTGCGGCTAGATGAGTGTGATGAACCTGACGAAGAAGAAGACGATGAGGATGAAGACGATGAGGATGAAGAAGATGAACTGGAAGAGGAAGACGAGGAAGATCTACTCCGGCTGCGTTTCCGCTTCCCTTTTTCTCGTCCTGAACAAACAGAAGACAGAGACACAAAGAGGAACCTTCTTTAGAAGTCCAATGAAAGTGACCCTGTGTTCTTGCATAAAACAAGAAATGAGAACCAGCCATCAGGAAAACAGAATAGCAGCAAACTGAACAACCACAGTGACCCGATGCACCGACGATATTACTGAGATCTTAAGTATGTAATTGGTCTCAACTATTCTCCCATGGTTCTCCTAAATAAAATCAAATATAGCTGTTTATAACCATGCAAGAGAGTGATCGTGTGGAAAAAGAATAAAAAGATATCACTCACACGAAAGAAAAACCTAAATATGATGGATATTTTTTGTTTACAGCAGCAAATAATATCAATAATATCAATACCAATGACATTAATTTTGTGTTTGCAAAACTACCAACATTTTTTTTTCTCCAATTGTACAATTTATTTTATTCATCAGTAGTTTAATGATCAAACTAGTTATCACACCAAGGGGCTATTTTACAGACATTCTGAAAAATGTCTAATTTTCCACAATGCAATTAATATAAAATAAACACAAACGTGTATGGGTGAGGAGCCTCTATGCATTAACATGATGACTCAACTGTTTTGCAGCATCACGTACATATTTGCAAGCTCTTGCAGGGACTTAAGTTAATGAATGAACAAAATAAATTGTTTAAGCTCTACTGGCGTTTAAAGTTTGCGCGTGGTTCACACTGCCAACTATTTTCTGTTTGGTCTAAAACAACATTACATGGACACAGCTTTCCTCTCGTAGTGCAAATGAGAAAACAACAGCAAAACTGTGGAAGTGTCTATATACGACTCAAGTTTGGGACAGGATGGTGAGTTTCGTGTGTCTTCTACGTAAGCTGTCTTGCCTCTGCTCCTTGATCGCCTCCTTTCATCTGATCTGGAGCTGGAACTGGAAACTCTGCACTCCGTTCTCGTTGACTGGAAACATAAGAAATGTTGACAAATATATTTGGTGTGTGTGTGTGTGTGTGTGTGTGTGTTGTGACTGCGTCCAGGATGTGACAGGACATGATTTTTTAGAACTGAAATCTGAGCTCCAGGAAAGTGGTGTTACACATCACACAAGTTACGCCTGGCCATTCACAACAGGTAACCAAATGATTCCAATTGTGGCTTGTTAATGTAACCTCTTGTTAAAGACTCTTACGTCGATTGTCCTTTATGTAGCTTAGTGCTTAACGTTACCTGAACTACGTTTACTAAGCTAAAGCTAAATGCGTTTTAAGCTAATAAAAAACCTAATGCTAGTGAAAGAAGATGTTCTTTACTCACCATTACGCCAGCAGGTTGCAGTTGATATATCACATATATATGTATATATACGGACACAACGCCCGCTGGAAATTGGTAAAAATATATCTATTTATTCGCAATTATCTCTAGTAAACTAGCATCAGCCGACAGTCTTCGGAGACATTTTGGATCCCATGATGCACCGCGGCTACACCTTCAAAACAACGGAGGGAAAACGGAAGCGGCCCACAGATGACACAGTGCCCCCTGCTGCTGAACGACAGGAGCTACAGTTCATCGTGTAAAGTGCTGCTGAGTCAGAACATTTTCAAACAGGTGAATTAAGGCTGTGAACTAAAAGCTACGAAATTAATTGAATGTCTGCTGTGATTTTCATATTAAGCTGCCTTTAAGCTGTAGAAGTGTAATTTACCTGCCTTATGTCTTTATCTTTCTAGAGTTATAAGGATTAATGTTACAATTAATGTTGTCAGTTAATCAACGTTACACCTGGCTAGCTAGCTAATATTAAGGCAGATTAAAACAGAAGCTCTACAATTAATCCATCTTTCATCAAAGTTATGATGTTCAGGAGTTGTTAAAATTGCTTGAGAGAGATTTTGAATTAACTTCATGGCCATTTTGGACTAGTGTTTCTAGCTCAGGTCTATCGGTGTGTGGGAGGCGTGTCAATTAAGCTAAAAGCTAACATCAGCATTCTAGTCATGCTCACAAGATAAAAGAACAAACCAAAAAACAAACGCTTAAATGTGGAAATAAAAAACAAATAGCGACCAAATAAACAAAAATAGCAGTAAAAAATGGAAAAGGAAAATAAATTGAATTAGGGAGATTTAATCAACGTAATTCACAGAGTCTCAAGGCACATCTTTTTTCAACTTTTTCAAAGATTGTAAAAAGGTTTTCAAGTCATTTTTAAATACCACAAAATAAAAAAATCTATATCTGTCAGTATAAAGTTTACCCATAATCAAAATGAAGGATCACCCGCTATTTTTTTTCAGGGCCGATACCCATTAGTAGTAATTGAGCAGATCAATAAACATTATTGGAACACATATACATTTGCAGTAAAATTAAGAGTCTTGGTCACACAGTTGAGAATAACTAGTGCTGGAATATAACTAACTTCACTTTACTCAAGTACTGAATTTAAGTACAATTTACTTTACTATGTCTGCTACTTTATACTTCCACCTTAGCTGCTAGTTACTTTGCAGATTCAGATTATTCAGTGTTAATAGGCCATTACTTGTTATGTGACTTGTAATCAATTAGATCGCACCGTTGGTGGGACATTGAGTGAGACCACAGAGTTGTGACTGCAGACATGAGAAAGGATGCTGCGTTAGCGCCGAAGTAGTGAATTTTTAAATCTATTTATTTTATCGGCAATCATACACAGAAAACACAGATACCGATAATTAGAAAAATGCTGAATATTGGCTCCGATAAATAAATATGATAAAGATGCCTTGGACTTGTAGATATACCACCAAGATATGTTCGGAGCAGAACATTTTACATAATGATAAACTTGCATTACAAACAATTGAATGATGACCATATCTTAATGACCTGACCTCCTTCACCACATTCCTAATGATGCCCTTACATTTTACGGTTTTAGATTGCTTCATTCCATGACCAAGGTGCACAGTATGAAAATGCAGTTCTTCCAAAATCTGTCAAAATTAACCACTTGAGATGAGTTGAGACAGGTAAGGATACAGAGCTAATTTTGAAGTTACACATTTACTGATCCACATGCATAATGACAATACAGACCGGAATCTTGAACTAAAACTTTCGGTGGCTGATGCATTGAGCTCTGCTAGGTCATTCATTTTGCAGGTATTTGTCATAGAAGTTAAAGATAAATTTGAATGTTGTCCTGCTGGTGGTGCCACAGGAATATTCAGGGGATCACCAAAGTTATTGCAATCCACCCTGAGGTGACATGAATGTCTGAACAAAATTTCGTGACATCCAGCCAATAGCTATTGTGATAATTAATTCAAAAACTGCAAATGTCAACCTGACCTGTCGCCAGATCAAAAATCTGGGTCTCTCCAGCGGTATAATCAATGTAATCATCATTTACTCCTGACTTAATTGTGCCAAGTGACAGTTAAATGAGACTGTAATATTTAAACAAATATCTGAACTCAGTCTATGATTAGTACCACAAAAACACACATGAACACAGGTATTGTACAAAAACATTTTTATTATGACAGTATTAGTATATTATACAAATACAAGCGCATGCCCACTGTATAAAAATACAAAATCTTGTTGTGTTTCAGCGTTCTGGACGTCAAAAATCTTTGACAAACCAAAATACAATTGATTAATACCACTTTGTGTGTGGTCAGTTTAATCCAGCCCTGCAGTCCAAAGGGTTATTGTTAAAGACACTCCAACACCATGCAGCTTAAAAAGACACTGAGAAGCATGAAATGGCTGCTCTCCAATGCTGTCATATACACAGGAGGTTTGTTGCAGGTGTGACAGAACAAAATTCAGAATTAAAAAGAATTCAACAGTAACTAAACAGATCAAAATCAGGCAAACTGATGCATAAAATGGTACTGTGAAAATTGTAAATAAAAATTGAGCTAATTGTCACATTTGCACCGCGTGTAAATGTCTGAACTTACTTATTTTTAGGTGTGTATGTTCCTGTTGAATTCTGAAATATACCTGAAAAATATTCAGTACCAGTATCTCTTCTTTAACATTGCAAGACCTTCATAAAACCGACCATGTCAAACCATCTAAAAGCTAAACTGTATGTACATGTAAGAAGAGTACACTGGATGTATATAGATAAAACACAAAAATATGAGCTTCAGCTCGTACAGTGACAGCCAGTCTAATGCCAAAATGCACGGCTCTGAATGCGATCCTTGCAATAAAGCAATAGTACAGCTGCCCTCAGATAGAAAATGACTGTAAGCAGTGGAAGATAAGTAACCTGAGGGTTCATTAGTTACAAGGTATAATGCGACTATCCCTGCCCATGTCAGAGCTCAGGCTGACTCTGACTCCCTGCAGAAGGACTGGGCTCCAGTGAGGTGATGTGAAGCAGTAGATCAAGGCGGGTAACACTCGCATTGACCTAAGCCTCAGCAGAAATACATACAGAAATATAAAAGAGCGTATGACGAAAAATACACACTATACTAATATCTTAAGACATGCATTTTTGCTTTTTGATTATATAAAAATAAAATACTGAAAAAAAGCTTTCGAAGTGATTGTGTATCGGCAGTGAAGCTCTGGTGTGACCCACTGTGTTTTTTTCTACAGCAGCTCATGACTGTTAGAAATGATTCATGGCGATTTTCAGTGTTAATGAAAATGAAGAAATCCCTGAAGGTCACTGTTCTCTTTTCAAATAATCAAATCTTTATTTTAGAAAAAAAAGCTGTGTACTTTGGACTTTTCACTGACCTTCCTAATTATAAATGTAAACTATACCAGGGCTGCAACTAACAATTATTTTCACTGTTTCATTGTTGACTATTTCCTCAATTAATTGATTACTTGTTCATTCTATAAGGCATTTCTCAATGCCTGAAATGACGTCCTCAAACGTCTTGTTGTGTCCACAACCCAGTTATTCAGTTTACTGTCATAGAGGAATAAAGAAACCAGAAAAATGCTCACATTGAAGAAGCTAGAATTAGAGAATCTCTTAAAAAAATGACTCAAACTGATTAACGGATTACGAAATTTGATGATTAATTTAATAGTTGGCAACTAATGAATTAATCATTACAGCCTCATACTATGGTGATGTGTCACTGCATTTCTTCAGAACTGACCACAGTCCTGGTTTTTGTGTTGATGAGTGGAGTAAGTTGTCTAGACTTTTTGTTAAACACATTAATAGAACTGACAAATTGATCTCTGCAGACATGGTGTAGCTGATTAATTATTATCCTTCATTTCCAGATTAGTGGACTCTGGGCAGATATTTAAACCTCTGCCTTGTTCTTTGAGTGATCGGCGTGAGCCAAGCTCTCCTCATTCTCCTCCTCTTCCTCAGGAACCTGGAAAACATGACATCCAAATGATTGTCTGTGGCATGATAAAAGAGACCTAGTGTATGTGAAATGAACATCGCACAATTATTGGCTTATATGCTATTGAAGCTGGGTGGTGTTTCAAAAAGAAATATCAGAAAATTGATTATAATAATGGAGTGAACCACATCCATCTAATATGTTCCCCAAACATCTAATTTAATAACTTGAAAAAATATCGTACGACTGCATCCATCACTCGTGACGCTCAACAGTCAGAATAATAATATTTATGAGGAGTGGGATTTCTTACCTCCCAGTAAATAGAGTCATCGAAGCAGTTCTGGTCTGGAGGCTGTCCCCAGAAGGGCAACTTCATTATTAAACCTTGAAGGAGAGAATGAATTGTTTGGTCAATCAGGTGTTGCCCTTTCGCTTAATCATACCAACCCCAGCCTTCCCTTTGACTGACGCACCCTGTGCTCATGAATTCAACCGTCACATTTATATTCTAATTTTTTCACCTCCACCTACCTGTAATAGCACCTCCAACCAGAGCGAACCCAAGGGATGAAGCCAAGGCAGCAGCTTGCATGGCAGCGGTACTTTTGAAAAGGAGGAGGAGCAGGGAAGACAGGAGTGTAAGAACTGATATATAACTGAAGAACAAAATGGTACTTCAAAGCTACAACGTACTTAAATGTGTATGTATATATATATATATCATACGTGTATGTAATGAAGTGGT
>OMLP01015838.1:18452-33803 GCA_900302685.1 Spondyliosoma cantharus
ATGTAATGAAGTGGTGAGAAAAAAAGGGCTCTTACCCATTTTTTTTTCCCAAAGCCACAGCCACAATGCCAGCCAACCCGCCGAGGATGCCAGGCATGCCATGCAGATTGTGGACTCCACAGGTATCCTGGATGCCAAGGTTCGATGCCAGGATGGGCTGCAGCGGAGGAATTAAAGACCTCATGTAACAACCAAAGATGTGTCTTTTTAAAAGGTGATGTATGCATTTTTAATTTTCAATGCCAGGCATGCGCTTTCATAGAACCAAAATATGTATGATTCTGTCTATATACATGTCACTTTATGGCTGACAGAGACATTTTTGTTAAATAATCTAGTGTTTTGCAACTGATTATTTTCACTATGAGTTTTTTTTGTTATTTATTGTTTGGTATGTCAGGGAAATGTAGAAAATCACAGCTTCCCAGTGCCCAAAGTGACATTTTCAAATGTCTGGTTTTGTTCAACCAACAGTACAAAACCCAAAGATATTCAACTGTAACACTTTAAAATAACCATCATTAATAACTTCTGAAGTTACAGTTAATGAAACCTTTGGTAATAGTTCTTTCAGTGTTAACAAACAACAACATGCTTTATCAACCATTTGTAAAGCAATTGTAAAGGTTTATAAACACAAGTTACAACCTCATGATTGCCGTCCAAATAATGATTATAAATGAACTTCACGAAGTAATAAAAACATCACTTACAGCTTTACAAGAAACAATTGCTTGATAAATAGCTTATCAGACATTTCATTGTTTGTAAAATAACTAGTAACTATAGTTAAACTACTCAGGCTACCGTCATTAAGAGTAAGAAAAACAGAAAATATTAATATTTTGGAAGCTGAAAATTTTTTTTCCACTATATGAATGAAATTGTTGAAGATAACTACTACTGTCAAAGTGTTTACACCATACATTTACATTTTTTTTTGCAAAAAACTATAACTTCAAATCACTATTACTGGGTTTCAGTTTTAGTTTTGAACCTTTGCTTTGACTTTAAACTCACACTGAGGAACTTGAAGCCAAGGGTAGAGATGATGCCAGCCACTAATCCAATCAGCATCGCCCCAAATGGCCCGATGCTCATGTCAGCACATGTTCCCACAGCGACGCCACCAGCCAAGGTCGCATTCTGAATGTGCACCTGTAGAAATATAAAAAAAAGTATATAACTGAATTTGTTTAAGAAAAAATTCTTAATAGCGTTATTGTGGGTATTAAAGGAAAAGCTTATCTGACCATGTCCAGTTTTCCTTTGTGCTCCACGAGGCTTGAGATGGCGTAGGCAGAGAGCACACAGGCAGCCAGGGAGAGGTAGGTGTTGATCACTGCCGTGAGCTGAGGGAGGCCCGGTTCAGCGATGGCTGAATTAAAACTGGGCCAGAACATCCACAGGAAGACAGTTCCTTTAGGAGAGAGTGATGAAGACATTTGTATTGATGTATTGTATATGTATTGATGGTTCAAATCAAATCACATTTATAGTATTCTTATATCTTTTACAGGATTGACACTTAGATGAGGTCACTGTTGCTTGATCACTGTGCATGCGGCGTTGTTATTGGTGTCCACATGGTGGCACCAGTCATACATGTGCGGGAGGCCAGCGATGACCAAGAATGTCAGACTTTATGTCATCACCCCCCCAAAATGTAAAACATCCTCAATTTGAATGAAATTATTCGTCAAATGTAGTAAATGTTATTTCATTATAACAACTTTCTTAAATGACACAATCCTACACATCAACTACTGGAATCAAGAGTATAATACTAACAAAAAAACACAACGTCTGTGCAGAAATACTGTGTTTTAACAGAATTAATGGACAGGCAAAGTAAAAACGAAAAACTTTGCAGCATTTTAATGTTAATGAAAAAAAGCTTTAAAGTTACAAACTATTTGGTACAGCCTTATAAGAAGCGTGGTGGTGCAACATGTAGGGCTACGTGGACCATCTCCCCGTATAGATATAACATTAAGCTATCTGAGCTTTAGGTGATTATACACTAACGAAAACAGTCACAAAATGATATTGAATTTCTGCCAATGTAGCCCCTTAAATCCTACACAATGGACTTTTAAGTGTAACTGGCTCTTACCAATCATAGCAAACAGATCGGAGTGATAAACAGATCCGTCATTCTCATGCCCGTTTCTTAAAGCTGGTCGGTAAAGTACTCGAGCAACTGCCAGGCCAAAGTAGGCTCCATAAGCATGGATGATCATAGATGCTCCAACGTCATTTGCCTGTTTAAAAAAAGGTGATGCGGAAAAAAGAAACAAGCCAATCCACGTTAAAAAAAAAAACAGTTTACAGAAGGTCCTGGTCATAATGCTGAAATTAAACAAATTAGTTTATCCACGCATGCATGTGTCATTGTGCATTTACTTCAAAGACCGTAGCCACCAGATGTTCATTAATGGAGAAGATGGTGATCTCCAGTACGGTCATGATGAGGAGCTGCACAGGGCTGGTTTTGCCCAGAACAGCCCCGAAAGAGATCAGGACTGTGGCTGTGCTGAAGTCTGCATTAATCATTCTGAAAGGAGAGGCAACAAAACAGAAATGATAGGATAAGGAGAAGAGGTGGAAGACAAAAAGCAACACAGGTCAACCGTCATTTCTCAGAGCTACTCAGCAGCAGCCAACAGGGCAGGTCACAGCTCCCGTATTGAGCAACAACAAAGTTGGTTTGATTTATATGTGCATAAATGTAAGTCAGGCGGTTACTGAAAAGCTGCACATGCAGAAAAGACAATCATACTTGAAGATGTCCATTTTGATCTTGCCATTATCCAGGTGCCAGATGCCCTGCATGAGGAGACCCCACTGCAAGCCGAAGGCGGCCAGAAGTAAGTTGACGCCCACGCTGCTGAACCCGTATCTCTTCAGGAAGGTCATCAGGAACCCGAAGCCAATGAAGATCATGACGTGGACATCCTGAAACACTGGAAGAAAGAGGAGGGAGGTCAGTTCTACTGCTGGTTCGATAACAGGGCCCTGCTTTGTTGAAAGAGACCCACTTTAGCCTCAGCTAAATGTGGACAAGAAATTGAATCAGACGAAACACTTTTGTCATGCCCTGCCGTCCATTAGACATTACCAATTTGCAACGTCTTTGCTGTTCACAGTGGTATTCTTTTGACTTTGTAGTTTAAATGATTTATCAAGCAGTTACTGGACTTCACAGCAGTCATTTCCTTCCACAGGGGCTGTATTGTCAGCCATGACCTGTTAGCTGGGAAAGCAATTAAATCACACTGCGAATGGGATCCTGCAAAACATGCCCACTGTTCCTGTAGAGTTTGTGGCCTTGTGCTGTTTCTATTAAGCGCATATGATCTTAATAAGTTTAAACTTGTGTAGTTTCAAGACCATGAGATGTTTAGCACACCCTTATCTATTAGTCTCACTTGATAGTCGGAAAAACAAATCAGGGTTTAGAAGTCCCCTGACACTGTCCTTAAATGGCGTTTTCACTCTTTCCAGAGCAGTAAGGAGGCACAACCAAAAAATTAGTGGAGATACGCCACAAATCGGGATTAAGGCAAGGTAATTTTGGGGGGATTTGCGTAAAACTGGGTGGTCCCCCCCTAGCCAGGACATCGTGACAGGAAATGGGACTCCTGTTTTCCAAAGGCCTTTGAGCTTGATATGGATGTGGAAAACACATTGAGGTGAAGGTACGTGCGGGTTGAGAAACAATGTGCTTCATTATCTCATCCTGTAATAAGCATGAACACAGCCACTATTGTCTAGAAAAGACACAGTTTGATCTTTAAAAAGGCAGGGAACTGCTGCACGAGTGTGACACGAGAGACATAAAAATGTCACATGTGTGCCTTATTAGGAATCTACCACTCACAGATGGTTAGCTTAGCTTAGCTTAGCACAAAGCATGGAAATGTCAGGGAAACAGCTAGCCTAGCTCTGTCTGAAGGTAAGATAAAAAAATAAAAAAAAACACAAATTAACACATTAATTCCATTCAATAGTCTTTATTGGCATGACATTTTACATGTGTTGCCAAAGCACAATCACAACAATAAGTAACAATAAATAACAGTATATAAAACAAACAAAAAAAAATAATAGAATAACATAGAATACATCTAATAGAAATAAATAGATGTTGAAATAAAATGAAGAGATGTTATTAGTAGGAATAATACAAATAGTAATAATATAGATAAGTAATTAAATACAATGATAATGAATAAAATAAAATAGAATAAAAAATAAAAGGAGATGGTGGCAGTAGAATATCGTACATATAAGTATATTTATAAATGTCTATCTGACTATCTATGTCCTACTGGTTGTCTCTTGTGTAGGAAGTGACATATTTAGCAGCCAACACTGCACATTCTTTCTTTTTCCCCCAGAATGAGGGGTAATTTTCTCCCTTTCTGTCAAACCCCCGAATTCGGGGCAATGTTTTTCAAGAATTCCTCTTTAATGTTTCTGTATTTGTGACATTGCGTTAGAAAGTGTAGTTCTGTTTCTACAGCTCCCTCATCACAGTGACAGCACAGCCTGTCCTCTCTGGGCAGCCAGGTCTGACGGTGTCTGTCCTTCTCTATTGCCAGACTGTGGTCACTGACTGTGGTTAGGTATTCTGCCACAGTATACTGTCTGTTTAGGGTCAAATATGTTTCCAGTTTGTGTTGTGAGCGTGTAATATCATTCCAATAAGTTATGTATTTTTCTTTTTCTTTAGTTATAATTTGGTTAGGTCTAATCTTCTGAGTGATAGTGTAACTGCTCTGAGGCTGACTTGGGTTTGTGATTTCAGAAGGTGAAAGGTCAGCCAGCCTCATGACCAGTTGGCTGAGGGGACTCCTTTCTATGTTCAACTCTTGGTAGGCTAGGGCTTTATAATGGTAACAGGCAGGGTCGCTCGTTTTAATATGGCTCCAGAACCTAATAGATCTTTTTTGAATATTTAGAAGTAAAGGATATTGGCCTAATTCAGCCCTGCATGCAGAGTTTGGAGTTTTTCTTTGTACGCGGAGGATACTTTTGTAGAACTCTGCATGCAGGGTTTTAATTGCATTTTTGTCCCATTTTGCCCAATCATTTTGTACTAAGGAGCCCCATACCTCACTGCCATATAATGCAATCGATTCTATAACTGATTTAAATATTTTAAGCCATGTCCTAACATTATATCTCATTTGATTTATTCCTGAAGTCTTGTAGTCACCATGAGGTTGCCAGGCAACCAGTGGAGACTACGTGAGGTGACTGCACCCAGCCAAGTAACTCCCTTAAAACCAAAACATGTTTTCAAAATTCCATTTTTGTACGGATTAAACAAACTTGGTATACAAGTGACCACGTTGTTTCATGCAGAAAAAGCCAGGCTAGTTGTTTCTGCCTGTTTCCAGTCTTTATGCTGAGCTGTGCTAGCCAGCTGATAGATAGGCCAGTACTGACCGATCAGATTTATTGTTATTGGTGCATAAGTTGTCGGATATGTGCCAATATGACAACTTGAATAAAACATGAACATAATGCAGAAAAAAGATGTGCAGGCTAATTTATATTTATTACATTGAAGGTGAGAGGTTTACTGTTTCAGTGCACTGATGTCAGTTATGACAATGAAGTTTATTATTTTCACATATCATTGTGTACGATAGCTACATATATTTATGACAAGGAATATTGACTTGTATTCCCTTTTATCGGTATTGGCATCAGCCCCCAAAATCATCGTTCAGGCTCTGATTCTGTCAAATAACATGAAAGATTGAGGTTTTAAAGACGCTTTTATCAATTACACATTTTTGACTTTGAGCTATGAAAGACAATGAGCTACCATACACTGTACACATTACAACTTCCAATTGTCTTAACTCCACTTCATTGTCAGACAATTAATATGACATACCTACAGTAGATATGAGGAATACATCCTACATTTCTATGTATCAAACATGGAATATGGCAATATTTGAATTTGTCTACTTAAGGCTATGTTTACAACACAGAACAAAATGCAGCAGCTTTTGAATGTCAGACTAATGAGGGCGATTAAAGTCATCCACACCTATTTTCACAAACAATATTTACATATTGACTATGTCAGCAATTTTTGTTTTTTACATGTCCTATGGTAAAAAGTGAGACATGGAAACACCTGCATCTACTTTGATGAGGAAGAATCTGAAGATGCTGCCTACATTCTCAAAAAGTATTATCTTCATAGAGATTTTATAGGCATTGATCATTTAGTAATCAGCTAAAAACTGAGCTCCCAACTCTGCTCAGTCAAAGCGGTTGCCTGGCTGCTCAATAACGAAAATATCCTTTCAGTGTGAAGATTAATGTCTCAAATTTTTTTTTAGTACCCTAATAACAAGAATTACTTTTTACTTCACTCATTATTATAGTCACACAAAATTTGTAAGGCCAGATTTTGTGACCCTATTAAAGTCTGTATTCAACAAGACAAAATTGTGAAATTTGTATTGATGGTGAGCTTTTTCAGCACTGAGGATGGATATCAGCAGAAATGAGTCGGGGTGTAGTTATCTGATGTGGAGCTGTTTTTGAAGAAATCCTATTTGACCTTCTTCTTGCACTCTGACCTCCCCCCCATTCACAGCTGGGTGATTCAGACTTGCTCTCTTTTGTAGTAGAGGATTCAAGTGAACAGTAGTTTGAGGATGGGGAGTTGGTAAAGCTGGAAAGCAGCCACAGGGACTGGCACCACGCCCAGATGTTAGGTAATCTGTGGACGAATTGAGTGAGCCAAGACGAGGGAGGGAATCCCCTAAGGACCTGCTGTAGTCCAGGAGTGATGCAACCGATTCATAAAGATGAATTATTAGAATTTTTTTTAAATGTCCTTGCCTTTGATGTTTTCATTCTACAAATGAACTCCTCATCCAGATGAAATTACTTTCCAACAGTCTTAATTAGAAAAGTATGCAGTGTTTTGTCATACCATACAACCACAATTGTTTCTGTCATTTACTTTATTTCAAAATTGAACTGCTCCATGATGATAAAGCTGTGATGACTTTCACTCACTGCAGTCCACATTTCTCTGCTTGTTTGTCTTCCTTTGAACCTATAATTAGATATGTTCTGGTATGGGTTGGATAGGGGTTCCTCTCAATTACAACCACAGGTCTTCACGTTATGAAATCGCTTTTTAAATTGGTCACAGCTATAACCCGTTCTGCATAATTAAAATACTTTACTGAGCCTGTTGTGCTTAAATCAAGATTGATCTACATTTTGAGAGGCATCTGCCTTAGCAATTTTTGATTGTTGGCACATGCAGATAAATCTCTTTTCTTGTGGGAAAAACGATAGATGCAATAATTATTCAGAGACTAATGTTTTTGATGTCTTAAATGCATATAATAAAAAATGTATATTCCTACAGTTTTCGAACAGCTTTAAATTGCAAAAACATCCCGTCTGAAGTGTAAGATATGCTAGGTCTTAATGGTGTCCATTGAGCTAATCTCTGTGGGTGGCACCTGCCCCACCCAGCCATGAGCAGACATCCATACATTGAAACACTGTTTTATAATTGCAGCTGCCTTAATGCAAACCCCTCAACTGTGCTGTAGTTAAAATAAAAACGGTTTGAAAGCAACACCAACTGCTGCATAACCTTGGAACAGCGTTTCTGTTCCATCTACTGCCCGTCTTTGTTGTTCTGTTATTGATGTGTTTTTTAGACCTTAATTTAAATCACATGTGACCTCCACTGCATGGGACCTGACACTTTTCCCTGCAGGATCCTCTTGACTCCTCAGCTGCATGTGCATGAATAGACTTTGTGACGGACGAGAATGTGACCCCATGACTCCTGTTATTGCTTTCAGCAGACCTGCTCTGTGAACAGCCTTCAGATTCTTCTATTTCTGTTTGCAGGAAATTACACCCTTATTACAGATGTCACATTATTCCAATGAAGGGCGGTTGTTTTTGGTTTACAAAAAAATTCAAAGATAAAAACGAAACCTTTAAAATGTGGAAGATTTGTAGACATAATCCTGTTTTAAAAACAGAAATAAGATTAATTTCATCATTTTGCACTTCTAGCCTATTCCGCGTCTCTGTAATGTGTCACAAAGCTTTGCTGGAAATTTCTGTTTTAAGAGTGAATTTTCACCAATTAACAACAATATTAACCTCAGCACTTCAGCAAAAGCAGTGTGTTAGAAGCATGAGATAAAAACTTGTTGACCCATCATTTTTTACCCTTTTCAAAAGCAGTCTATTGACCAAACATCACATCCAGTAGAAGAGCATCCCTCAGGTAGACTTACTGGGGTAGAGTTTCATGGGTGGCTTTTCGTCGTGAGTCTCATTGCTATGTTGTTCGTGCCCGTGCCCGTGCCCTTTCCCGTCATCATAGTCCACAAAGACAGCAAACAGGATGATGGTGATAATCTCCAAAACCAAGGCCACAATTGGGAACTTCAGCCTCATGTTGGTGGCGTACGCTGGCATCCTGAGACCAACTCTAGTTATCTCTCACAGTCTGACCCACACGTACACACACACACACTCACTAACTCTGCCTGTCTGTCCCTCTTTATCTCTCTTTTTAGGGGTTGTGCTGTGTGAAGGGAGGGAAGAAAGTGGTGTCTGGTTTTAAACTGATGCAGGTTTCATGGTGACCAATGACAGTGCAGAAGACTGGGGCCCTGGGTGGTGAACACCTCCCTCGTGCACGTCACTCGCGGGGATGAGTTTCCTCTCTGGATGTTGGAGGGGACAAAGCAAAACACACCCGTAATGACATAGGGGAGAAATACTTAATGATTGCTCCTTCCCACTCATTTTTCACTGTCAAAGTTATGTTCGTTGACTTAAATGTTCAGACAATAAAGCTTGAAAAAGAAATGTCTATAAAGAGAGTTACTATTACTGTGGTCTTCTTGAGAAAATATGCAGTAGCTTTCATACAATTATTCTTGTTATTGAGAGACCTCTTTTATTCGCTCCACTGAACATTGTTCCTCTTTCTTAGTGCAGATGACCTTACACAGTTCCCTCGATACTAAATGATTTCTATAATTTTTTTAACTGATGCACTTGTAGTAAAAGTAGTAAATAATACTAAAGTACATGTAAAAGTTGTTTTCTGAATATAGGCAAAAACTACAGAAGTATTATCAGCAAAATGCCATTAAAGAATCAAAACTAAAAGTACTTTGTTATGGTGAATAGACTCTGTCAGAAAAAATGTTTGATTACTACTAATCCATTAAAAGTATGAGCAGTTTTAATGTTGTAGCTGGTTAATGTAGTTCAACTATGTTGTAGTTGTTAGAGGATATAACTGTTTTTTTTAATGTATTGTCAACAATTTGAATGCTTCCTGTGGACGCCCTTAAATGGAGTCTGCTGTAAAAACGATTTGGCAATAAAGTAAAACACAGTGTTGATTTTTTGGAACTGTGATCTGAGACTTAAAACGAATATTGGCCAGGGCTACTTCCTACCTGCCTATTTCCAGTGCCCTAGCTTTGACATGCTCACTTGGCCTTCTGAAAAAAACTTCTACAGACATATAAACAACTGGAAAGTACTCAGACCTGCCTCGTTGGTAGTTCCTGCTACAACAGGTGGCTCCAGGACCATATTTTGCCTTGATGGCAAACACGCAGTCTCGCAACGTGAAAACATTTTACCAGCCGAATGTTAAAAATAAAAATCGCTGCACATTGTCATTCCACGCATGGCTTTCCCATGACCCCTATAGACAGTGTATGCAACTGTGATCAGGTTACTTCAAAGTTCAAGTCCTTTACCATCGGTTGTTACATACAGTGCATGCTTGTGCTTCCTTTCCCACTATCCAAGCTGACTCCCCTGATTGACCTCCAGGTTCTGATCCTGTATGTAGCTCCCACAGTTAGTGTAGTGGCAATCTGAGGCCTCTCGCCAAATTACTTCAGGCCAGAGGTCCTTCATTATGTGCCAAGAGCTTTATGAATGAGCAGAGGAGTTAATCACTGCCAGCAACACATCTCTGTTTGTCTTGGAGCGGAGCGCAGTGAGAGTTTTCCCAGGCCCTTTGGGAAATTACTTCCAAATGTTGACAGATATCAAAAAGTTTGCTGCACTGCTAGAGCTAATCTACTGATGCTGACTCATTATTCAGTCATCGTGCACTAAAGAATTTTATGCCAGTATTTGACAGACAGTTGAGGTTTTTTCATGGGGTGGAGCTATTTTATTTTCACAGACAAGTGAGCAGACTGGCAAACTTGAACAGCATGAGAGGATTTGTGGTTCAATTGCCACAGTCATTCATTCATGACGGTCACAGATACTCCCTTATGTGCTATTGTCTTTCAGTCTATTAATTACAAAACAAACTGTGGCTGTTTGACTCCTCCCATCTAACAACAAATATTCTTTTTGCCCCCTCTAACCCCCAGAAATGTTTGTGTAACAGTGTATGTATATGTAACTCCAGTCCTGCAATTATTTAAGCTATTATTATGTCCATAGTTTTTCAGAGGATCAGCTTCTCATCGCCCAGCTGTAGTCTGTCAGCATTTTGACAATGAGCATGGGAACTGTTTGTGTAGTCAAGGCTGTCCAATAACAGTAAATGCTCCCAGTCTCACATTTCACAGCGTGGTATCCCAGAGGTGCCAGTGCTCTTAGGTTGTTGTTTCTATCAACATTTCCTCTCTATCCTTGAATACACACGATTCAGAGGTCTAGAGACTGATGGTGACAACATGCTATAATCTTCTGAGTGTCACTATAAGCAGGATTTCCTGCAGAGATTGAAAATACATTTGGAAAAATATGTTTACTTGAAAAGAAATGAAAAGAGATGACAGATAAGACTCACTTGTGCATGAGATAATGCGAAAGGCAAGAGACAATGAGCCTAGCTTAGCTTTTTTTTTTTACTTTGTACACAAATACAAAGAAGTATGTTTACCAATAACACGGTACCTGACAGCAGGATAAGAAATTAGCTTTACACATGATGGTTGAGTTTGTAAGATAGTTGATTGTTGAATCTCATTTCCAGTTTGTCAAATACTGACGCCTTGTGTTTGTGGCCAAAGCATCTGTATTTGAATATTTTATTGAGTATTACAACCTGGGAATGGAACTCAACAATCTTTCTTCACAATAGCTTTTTGTACCTGTCAGTACACTACATAGTTGATGCTGTGAAATGCTATTTGGTTACGTTTTGGTTAAGTTTAGGCTGCAAAACTTCTTGGTTAGATTTAGGAAAAGCTCATGATTGTGATTAAAATATGTATGTTAATTACATGATTATGTAGGTCCTGTGCATAAGTAAAATCTGTAAGTACCAGTAAGCAAAGCAAGAGGGACGAGGTTGGGATAGATGGGTGGATCACTCGCAGTAATGTGACTGAGGTTTGAGGAAAGCTATTCTGAAAGCCACTCTGAAATATCCCAATATGGTCAGATTAAACAACAATATGAAGCTACCATATGCCATGTAACTGAGGGCTAGTTAGCTCGGACAGTTAATCAATACAAGTTAAATAACAGCTAGCGTGCTAGCTAGCTTGGAAAACCTTTGCTCCCCTCTTTAATTACTCCTTAATGAATATAATGGCGTACATGTCTAAGAGCAAAACACTTTCAAATTTACTTTTTCTATTTTTTTTTTGCAACAGGAAATGTAAGTCGAAATAGGTAGGCTATTGTGACTGACAAGCACTGGCATATTCCAATGCTTTCTATCATGTAAGTTTAGCTACATCAAGCTGCCGATATCAGGAAACTAATATAAAACCATGCAAATTAAAGTGCTTGCCTTGTTTGATTTCATTGTTTGTTACTTTCTGTGCTGTGCACACAAGAAAGAAGTTATAGTTTTGGCAACTGAAGATCCCAAAAGGAATTTCACAGAGCTTGTGTGATGCTTACATCAACTTCTGACTCCATTTCTATTTTGTAAGCTCTGTCAGTCTCGGTGGGAATTATTTCGCAATTTCATATAACAAACCCCGTTATTGACGCTGAAAAATAAATGTATTGGCTCATTTAGTTTCACAGAATCTGAAAAAGCTTCAACCTTAAAACAACAAAGCAGAGAGAAAACAGCTAAGCTAAACAGCTAATTCCTTTATCAGATCAAATCACGTTTAATCTAGCCTCCCTGTGAACTCCACATTCCAGGAAAACCATTAAGCGATTTATCTCCGCTCACTCACAACCCCACCGTAAAGCGCAGATCTGTGGAAAATAAACAAGCCATCAGGCCTAAATGTGCTCCATCCTTTGTGTCTGGCCCCCACGTGCCATTATGCAACGTACATGGCTACACAGACCGCTCTGATGTTCTGACTGGTTACACATTTGATCCTCCATTCACTTGGTCCATCTGTTACGGACATGAGACTCTCTGTAATGGCAAGACAACTCTGTGACTGTAGGGGATCAAAGAGTGAAGGCGTTCGATGATAGACGACTACTCTAGTTCGCTGTGGTTTCTGCGTCAGGACATTCCTGGACGGGCCTTAGTCTATCATATGTCGAGGTCAAAGTGAGGTTTGGAGATTCATTGCCTTGTATATACTTCTAGTTATTGCTTTTTGACAAATCTCCCTACGAAAACCTTTACTTTTATCTGAACAGTAGAAGGAGATTTCGGAAGAGTCTCCTGTATTTATTGAGAAGTCATTCAATGGATAGATCATTTTAAAGCTGTTATTCATTTAAGTCATTCTTCTCAGTACACTCACTTGGTGTTTTAACCCTTGTCTTGTGTGGGGGGCACTACCTTGCAGCTGATCTGTTTGTATGGACATTCCTCCGTGTGGTTTGTCCAGCTCCTCCTCGTTCAAAGGTCAACTCCACATGCATCGTTTTTTGGGTGCCCAAATGTATTGCCCTCTTATCACTCATAATGAGGACCAGTGTATCCTTAATAGGATTCCTCTCCACACACTGCATGATACAGACCTCTGCACTTGTGTGAAGCTACGCACACACCCCTTGTTGGATACTCAGGGGATCAACACCACATTCCTCAGTTTGGAGGATTCCTCCGTGAGGAGATATGTTTGTGGCTGATTGGAAACAGGCCAGTCGGTGTGACAGACAAAACCCAGGTCCCTTCTCCTCATTAATCAGAACTGTAAAGCTTGTTGGGTGGAGTAACTAAGTAACATCACACACAGCTTTCTTCATAAATGTGCGTGAGCTCCGCAGAGCTTTGCATGAGCAGTATCTTCAATAATCCTGCTTGATTTATGACTCCTGATAAATAAAGGGAGGCGAGTTCCTCCAGAGAGCGTTGACCTCGCCTCAAAGTGAGGATTCTTTGAAGCCTTCAGGGAAGCCAGTGCATCCACTGGGAAATTTTGGCATGTTGTACTGTTTCTGTTTTCAATATGTTGTAGATTCAGAGTGACGCTGCGAGATTGCTCTGCCTGTAGAACTCAAAATGCCCAAATCTAGAAGTTAAAAATACTGCATGTTTGAATACGTGTACTATGTATCTGTAAACGCTGACATTGCCTGTGGAGGTGTAGCTAAATCACCACTAAAGCTCTAGAATTTTATGTCTAAAGCTCTCAATAATAAGTAACGTAACTGGATTAAATCAACACACAAATATCATGATAATATTTGTGGTGAATAAGGCTCAGTAAAGATTAATTTTCATAGCATGCATATGACTATAATCTAAAGGTCTCTTACATAATGATTGGGAATCCCCCACCAATCAAGCATCAACATCACTCCTAGTGTAACCGTATTCACTGGTAATATCTTATTTCTTTAACAGTAATGAACAAACATGTAAAATGAGACTTAAGTCCATGAATCTGCTGCTCCAGTGCATGCTGGGAAGGCTCCCCGGACGCCTACTTTATGTAACTGCAATCACATGGTGAGCACACAATGCTGATCGTGGTTTTACCTCACTCACACTTTAACTCATTTTGCATTCATTCAGAATTGCAGTGAAATGTAATTCAAGAGTATATCCAGTATCAACACATAGATCCTGAAAGAGACAAATTAGCTGGACGAGGATGATAAACGGATCATTCTGACCTGAGAGCAGCATGTTAACCTGAATTAGACCAGAAGAAAAACCCCTAAATTTATTATAGTAATTTGTAGGGCTGATTTCTCTTTTCTATACAACCCCTCTGCTCTGTGACATAGTTAAAAATACTGTTTGCATATCACCACAGAGGTCAGGGCCAGTTTGGATCGTAGAGCACATAAAGGGTTCAGTTTTTCACTCAAGGACACTTTGACAGGTGCGGACATGTTCACACTGTAGATATGGCAGTTATGAAACAGACCGTGCCCCAACTGTAGTGAGTCACAGCCTCCCCGCTGTCTGATAGAGAGTACAGTAGATATTGTTACTACTCTTACTACTACTGATACCACTCTTTCGGCATTTGACGTGAGAAACGAGTAAGGAATCTTCTCAAAAATGAATACACATGTTGGCATTGGTCATGGGTGGGATCGTATTTCAATGTCCGATGCATACTTCACATTTCCAGCTGCAGAATTATTGTCTTCTTTGAACCAGCAGGTGTTTTACTGAAGGGGCGTTGAAACTCTTGTGGGTGCAAATGTAAGGGTTAATATTCCTCGAAACGTGTGCTGCTTATTTCCTATTTAACGGTTGCCCTGCTTTGATTCCAGTCAACTTTTTTTCCACTCTGCACGTCACAATCGTACGGAAGAGGATTAGGGCCACATGTGAATTTTTTTTGGAGTTCTGACTTTAAAGGCAGAATTCTGAGAATAAAGTCAGAATTCTGACTTTAATTCTGAGAATAACGTCAGAATTCTGAGATTAAAGTCAGAATTCTGAGAAAAAAGTCAGAATGAAGTGAGAATTATGGGTAAACTCCCTGTAAGGAACCAACTTCAGTGAGAGAGTGACATGAGAGAGTTACATGAAGGAGACACAAAAAAACCGAATATTTCCGTATTTATTTATTGGGCATGTTATAGAGTTTCTGCGTGTTTTGCTCTTCCATTACTGCAATGGCTTCCTTTGGGACCCCTCGAACACGCAGAAACTCCAATAAATCCGGCATATTCGGGTTTTTTGTGTCTCCCCTCCTTCATGTAACTCTCTCATGTCACTCTCTCACTGAAGTTGGTTCCTTACAGGAGTTTACCCATAATTCTCACTTCATACTGACTTTTTTCTCAGAATTCTGACTTTTTTTCTCAGAATTCTGACTTTTTTCTCAGAATTATCAGTCAGAATTATGACTTTAATCTCAGAATTCTGACTTTATTCTCAGAATTCTGACTTTTTTCTCAGAATTCTGACTTTTTTCTCAGAATTATCAGTCAGAATTC
>OMLP01015839.1:0-22075 GCA_900302685.1 Spondyliosoma cantharus
TGGAAGACTTTTAGATCCAATTTGCAGCCCCTCTCCGTGCCTGCGTTGCCATCATTCTCAGCTTCAGTGTGTTCGCCAGCCTGAAGCTCTGTGTGAACTTCTCTTCACACTCTGGAGATTGTATCTGACGTTCCAGGGAGAGATGGAAGAAACAGGGGATAACATGTTGACAGCTTATGTCCTTTTTCACCATTTTATGGAACATACGTACATATATGTGTTTCTGTGTGTGTATGTTTGCGTGTGGATGCGAGTGCGCACATGCATGCTTGAGCTTCCCCCCATTTTCAATAATCTTACCACACACCACCAAGAGTCAGAGGCAGGGCCCTTGCAGGCTGCATTCTAAATACTCTCAAGGCTAGAGGCAAAGCAACATGAATTTCAATGAATTATTAAACAGGATTATTTATTTACTTCCTCCGCACCCTGAACCACCTAACTGACGAATCTACATAGCATTTTTTTCAAACCTGTGGCACATTTGTATGCATAATTTACCCTCATAGATGAATATTTTCTTTAGGACGTCGAGTTGAGTCTATTCTCCGTACACCTTTGGGATTCAGCCCAGTGGACTTGAGTTGTAGCGGTGTAAGTCTAATGGACTTTGATTGTACACCGCGCTGCGCTCATCGCCATGAAGAGACAGATTCTGAAATGTCAATTAGCATAATTTGTTTTGTGGCCATCATATGGCGCTTCGGAATTTTGGTTTGCTTTAGATTAATGGCATTGTGTGAATCAAGTGGTATTGTTCTGGTGGCTGAAAGCGGGCCAAATGTATGTGCGTGTGTGTGTTTGTGTGTATGTGTGTGAGACTATGTTGGCTGTTGCAGAAAGAGATGAATAAGCGAGCAGGGGACTGGAGCCCTGCCAGCCTGTGAGACTCCGACGCACTGCAGATGAGCCAAACCTCCATCCATTCACATGAAGCTCCTCATGGCGAGGCGACGACACACTCCCACCGTCGCCGCGTCTGTCAGACTTTGTGTGCTGCTCTGCATTCAGGTGTCCTATAACTCTGCAGTATTTACATTAACACATATTGTTTCGTCTTCCGTCTTGTCATTAAATGTCTAAATCTCATGAACCAACAACCTCGGGTTTATTATGAAGTTTAAATGAGAAATTCCGTGCGCTCTCATGGTAAACATCATTATGTATTTATAAAACCCTGCCTTGGATCATTAACGGCACAGCTCTCATCAAACATGGCACCTTAATAAATAGCTAACAGCCCACGTGTAACTGGGGCGCGAGTGTGTGACCGTTGCAGATAGTACACAGATGAAATGTAAATCAAGGTAAATGAGCTGACACCTCCATTTCTGCCTGTCTGAAGCGACCTGCACAGCTTTCTTTATGCTGCCATTCATCCAGTGTGATGAGCCGTTGGGTGTGTGGTCGGAGACATCAGCAAGACTAACACTGCAGTGATCCAGCAGGAGGGCACTTAGATTACAGCACGATCCTCCTAATATTACTGCCAGGGGTGCAGCATGTGCCTGATAACGGTGTTATGAGTGCTTTGTATCAGTTAATGAATGGACCCCTCGGGGCTAATAAATGCACATGAATTGTGTTGTGTTGTACAGGCTTTCTGTGTAAATACTGCCAGTCAGACACACAAAGCAGATTCATGATTATTGAGGAGCTCTTTACCGTAAGAGTTCCTTCGATCTGCTTATGTGCTCAAACACATTTTATAACCTGGCGAAAAAAAAAAAAAGGCTTCCTGCATTTGATTTGAATATGCATTTGTTCACATACTGCACAGTGTAGCGCAGAAAGAGATGCAAACGCCCAGGTTTTTCAAGTAGTCTTTCACCTGTGAGAATCTTCAACCAAACGTCTCATTTTCAATGCAAGATCAGAAGTCAGCTCTGCTTTCAAAAGATAATGCAACATGCTGAGAGGGAAAGAGACAAAAGTCAAGCGCAAATTGCTTTCTTTTGGATGTGAACCCAGAAACCAGGTTTCAGAGGGAGCAAACAGTCGAAGATGCCCTCCCACACAGAAGTGAAGCAAACGCAGCTGGAGCCGCACGTGACAAAACACATCTGCTCCTCTTACCAGTTCTTCAAGTTTTCTGGTTAACAAGATCTTTTTTCGTCATAATGATAAGTAACTTGGAACAGCAACACCCAACCCAGCCACAGTCTACAAACCCTGCTGGCAAAAGATACAAAATAACCGCTGCTATAGCACCAGACTATGGAGCAGCATCTTTCCCCAGGCTGCCAGACTCCTTAATTCATGATCAACAATCCTTTTTCTAAAATGGATGTAGCACAAAGGACTCAAACATTATTTATTTATTTTTTTTTAAAATGACAATAAATGTACCTTGTAACCTTGAAATGAATGATTTCTTCATGTTAACCATGATAACACATGGTGTGTACAAGCTTTTGTAAGCTCTGTTGGATAAAAAAAAAAAAAAGCTCACCATTCTACATCACAGCTATGACTGACAAACATCTGCTCTGTAAAAAAGACAGATCTTTAAAGGAGATATGTTTTTTTGTTATTTTTCAGGTTCATAAATACATTTTTAAATGCTTTGATCAAAATTAGATCAGTTTTCTCTCTCTCTGTTTTCCCTCCTGTCTCTTTGGATTTGGGGCTTTTTAACTGTCAAGACCTTTTACATACACAATAAACGTTTAAACACACTGAACGAAAGGGAAAGAAAAACGAAAAAAAGCGATATAGGTCTCATTTAAATATTCAATCAGCTGTGCTCAATAATGGCAGAATCTTCCTTTACTTCATACTAACTAATTAATCTCAATTATTAAAATCAGTCTTTTCCAGTCATTTTCTCTTATGTTCATGCACTACAAGGTTCTTTCATTAGGCTTTGACTGGATTGTGCCCTTTAAGAACAATGTTAGAGATTGTTGCTGTTACAACGTGCCAACTTCTTTTTTTATAAAAGAAAAGTTCCTCATCACAACAAGATACGTTTCCTGAAAAAAATGAAATGACTGCTGTATTAACAAGGAAACCTGGCGGCATCATTATGAGAATCTAAGCATTTTCTTTTTTACACGTATCGTCTGTCTGTCGAGGAAAAAAGGAGTTTTCCTCGGAGCAAAAGCAGACCTCTGACCTCTGCCTCTCTGTGATCAGTCAGGCCAACAGGCAGCGTGCAGTCATCTCATCCACATGTACAGTATGGAGTAGAGTGTGACCTCAGGAGGTAGTTTGATGTGTGAGCGTGGTGCTATCGCTGACGGTGCTGTGCTCAGGGTCTGGGGTCTGGCAGAGGGCTCCCCAGGGGGGCCCTCACCTCCGAGCCATCCGCTCCTGAATGTCTCTTTGAAGCGCCGGGGGAAGGTTAAGTGCTGACGGCTGTATAATGGCTTCCTCGGGTTATGTTGCGTTCGGGCGGGAGCTCTGCTGCGTTGTCATATGTAGTCTTGTAAATGCTGCTGAATCAAGTCCAGCTGAGGCGAGCTGAGTGCTGCAGTGCTCAGGTTACACGGCAAACATAATCAGAGGAACGGTATTATTCAGGCCAGCTCTGTGCTGATGCGCTCTGACATAATAGACTGTAAAGGATGTGTGAGGGAAGTTGCATTAAATATCTCTCGGGGCCCCTCCCTTTCATCACATGGCCACGCACTGCACCATCCACAGCAGGCTCTAAACAGAGGAGGGCTGTGCTGATGACATGCTGTCGTGTAGGAACTGGGTGAAGAGCTGAGCTGGGCTAACGTGGGCAGACAACAGCGCTGTGGCCCGCTGCTTTCTAGATGTCCGTTTTTTTCTGTATGCATTTGCCTTTCTCTATCTCTTCTACATCATCAATTTTTCTTCCTTGCCTTTGCAATTTAACATTTGTCCCTCTCCTCATTATTCACCCCTCTCTCTGAATGCCCGTTGGTGTGGTCTCTTGTCTAGCTCGTGTTGAACCTTTCTGTGATGCCGCTGCCTATTTTATTTGTTCTACTGAATCAAGGCCACAACAGTGAGCTGTGACAGGCCTCTCCATCATGCTCGGCCGCGTGATTGATCTCAGATGGGCTTCAGGAGACTAAGGACTTACAGAACAAACAAACAGTCCACGCACAAGAAGCCTGGGAAACGTCCACACACACACACACACACACGCACGCACACACACACACACACACACACACACACACACACACACACACACACAGCAGCATTATTTTACCCACCGGTAGCTGACGTCAAGATAAAAGCTAAATGGTGGAAGTTGAATGAATTGAATTTCTGTCTTGCTCACTGTTTGATTAAGATGAAGCAATTTTCCTGCACGTTTCTCTGCTTTAGATGTGAGCACTCACAGTAAAAGCCCTTTTATTCACACTTATTTAGATTAGGCTCCATCAGCCCATTAGCATGGATGCTGTGGCCTCTTGGCAAGAGCTCTACTTCTGACATCCAACTCAATCATTTATGCTGGCCGGTGCCAGGCTCCATGTCCAGCACAGAAAGATGGCACATGGGCAGGGGGTGGCGGGCTGCTCCTCAGATGGCCTCGCTGCATTTGTTTAAATCAGCACTCGTGTATATAAATCACACATTGTGTGTTGTACAGACATTGTCAATGCAGCCATTGCGACTCCATAAATGAGACGATATCGATTCAGTGAGCTCTTTCGGTGTCATTACAAATGATGGAACCGCCTCTGCTACCTCTGTTTGATTGCTACATGTGTGAAATGGGATCCAAACGGCACCACAGCCTGCTTCCATTTACACAGAGGGCTCCATTGATAACGAACGATAACAGTGATATCCCAGGAGGATGTCTGAGTAAAATGGTCGGCTCACTTGGCAGATTACTGTGACGTGGCGGGGCTGCTGTGACAAAGCATTCAGAGCGAGCGCTGCACCGAGGAGTGGGTGCATACAGGACGGACGGTGTGTGTGTTGCGCATGTGAGTCGGGGAAGGAAGAGCATGAGCAGTATTCACGAGCAGTCGGGGTAATCAGAATCAAGAGTGTTGCTTCACCTCTCCTGCTTTTCTCATCACACTCGCCTCTCTCTGCTCTAGTTTCTTTTGTTCGTGATGCCCTTTGACCTCTTTGCCCCACTGGCCTCCTTCCTGCATTATCGCCTTCTATTACAGTAAGTTGCTCCATTCAGATAACCCACAGGCAGCCCGTTAAGGTCGACTGCGTTGAACTTGAATTATACTTCTGCCAAAATAATTCATAATTACATTCAAATGGGCTACGGGGGCTCGTACTGCTATATGATATGAATTCCCTCTGGTTTCTCATCATGGCTGCTCGTTGAAATGCCACTGGATGTGACATTTAGACCATCAGGAGCTCTGTTTCATTTCTGTGAGAAAGGGTTTGGATTTTACACGATTAAACTGGTATAGTCATTTCTTAGCGTGAGGTCCGTTTGCGTCGGCGAGCACCGTTTCAGGGTGAAAGCCATCGGTGATGGAAACGCTAAGTCATTACTCTTTAATTGAATCGGAGTGGGACTTTTTTTCCTTGTTATTTACTGGAACAACAAAATCACTTCTCATCAACGTGGGCATGTTGTCAGCGAGAGAGCGAGTTAGTGGAGGACTGGGGGGGGGTGAGGTCATGAAATTCCTGCGTGGCTCGTTCATCCCCCAAGCGCGACGCATTAATGAATGAGCAGAACTCGGCCGTCACTGTGGAATTGTAGCACACACACAACAATGGCCCTTCCCCTCGCGAGGAGCGCGGTGCGGGAGGGCTTCAATTTGCCTCTCCTCTCCCACAGAGCTTGGCATTCAGCAGAGCGTCCCTTATTCAGAGAAAGCATCCGCGGCAAAATAAAACTAGTGCCATCTGCTCCATCTCCCCTTGCTTCCCCGCTACAAAGCAGATGATTATCAACTGGAGCCTGCTCAGCTTCAGCGGAGCACCAGAGCATCTCAGACAGCAACCAAAATATCAACTGTCTGATTTGGAAACTTTTTACAAGTCACAGGCTTCCTGTTTTTTTGCTTTCCTCTGTAATGGTGATTGTTCTCTGTACAGATGATCCATTGACATTTTCTGCAGAGCAACACATTCTGAAATACCATGTATAATTACATTTTTTGTAACACTCTGAATGCGGTCTTCTGTCCGCGCCATTGATAGCAGAAATACCACGGGGTTGCATTGCGTGTGTTAACAGTGTGCGCTGCTCTGTTAGCACGGACAGACATTCATGGCCAAAGCATAGCCAGAAAGCCTAGAGCACACAAGAGAAGGGGACCGCAGGAGTCCATTCATACTCTCTGGCGTCTGTCTTAATGGAAAGCGTGTGTCTCAGCAGGCAACAGTGTCACATGTAGTGTACAACCAAGAGAGTCACACACTAACACACTACTAGCTGTGGCAACAAGCGCAACCTCTGATCGCTGAATATGTCCTAAGATAGATCTTCCACATAAGGTAAGCTCTTTAAAAGGGGCTCAGTGGAAGTTGTGTGTTGTGCTGGAAGTCAGTCGTTGGTTTATGTTCGCGGGCTCCGTTTTTAAACTACTGTTGTTCTCTATGGAGAGAGCGGCACTGAGATGAGGCGCTCGAGCATAAAGTCACATCTTTGGGACTGTTTGGAGACCTTCACAGAGGAATCCACAGTCCAGCAGCATTTAGCAACTTAAACATGCCTGTGTAGGCGACTGAAAGAGACAGGGAGGGTCTCATTTCCCTTTGTCATGTTCTAATCCGCTCACATATGGCTAATAAAAAGGTGATTAATACAGGTGAATAAAAAGAGCCTCTTTAACAGCGGCGTTTTGGAATCATGAACAGATGAAATTAAAAACAGAACCGACAGTCAATGGCTCCTGCTAGTTGAAATGTCTGTTCAGCCAAAGCCTGCTGCATGTTATTCCTCAGTGCCATGCAGCTCCAGTGTTGTTCAGCGTCTATAGAAAAAACACATGAATGAGCCACACTGTTGCACTGGGTGATATATTCCCTCATTACCATAAACGTGGGCACTGTAGTTTATTTTCAGTCAATTGCACACACAACGTCCTGCTCCTGCTGTAAATTCTCACCAACGCCAACACCAATTCCACTAAAATAGTCCCCAGCAAACACACTATTTTCTCCTGTTTGTGTGACGTTTGGTTAACACTACGGTGCCCAACTGTTTTTAGGGAAATCATTGAGCCTTTTTTAAATGAAGCTGTATACATAGTCGTGAACTGTTTAAAAAGTATTTAACTCTTTGTTCAGAATGAGTGGGAAAAAGTACTTGAATTGTTTACATAAGTTAAAGAAGTGATGCATCAGTTTAAAAATACAGATATCTAAGATTTGACCACCTGTCACAGGTCATACATACATAAAACAAACATGGGGCGGCTTATCACCAGAGTAACCGCTTACTGCTGTTAGCTAGTTAGCTCTGTTAGCCTTGCAGCTAGTGGTTCTGACTGGGTGCTCGGGATCAGTACAGTGTTGGCATTTACACCGCAAGCACAGGACCGTTGAACTGGGCCGGGAAATTGGATAGCTGCTTAGCATGCTAGCGTCAGTAGATACCTCTGCAACACAATACAAAGACATCATAATGTCTCAACTGCTATTTATTCACATTATGTTGATAATTTGAGATGTTTTCAACTAAAATTCTTACATATCGCCCCTTTAAGCAAAATGTGTTGGAAGTATCAACACTTAAAATACTACCTATGCTGCTTTATTATATGTTTGGGATGCTATTGTTGCATTAACTGTGGCAGGTGGAGCTAATGTAACCACTTTATACGCTGTTGCAGAAATTCATCCGGGAGACAGCTTTATATTCATATTTGTTACTGAGAAGAGCAGCAGCCAATGGGGAAGCTCCACCACTTGACCAACCAATGACTTACTATAATAACAATGATAATAACATCGCTCAGTCAATATGTCAGGGACAGACTTTCGTGCTTGTAGTTCTGGTCCAGATTTGCTGCAGTCCAGCTGTCAAATACATGAGGAGGAAAAGGTTCAATAATGCCCTCTGAAATGTAGCAAATTTGAGTAGAAGGTTGCACAAAATGTCAGTACTTGAGTAAATATTGAAGTGTATTGTGGTGCATACATTCATTAATTGTGTCTCTCTCTCTGGCTCTTTCTTTTGGATGAACAGTGGACCAGGATGAATCCTGGAGATTCCTCCGCTCTGACATCAAATGCAGCGTCATCCACTCTGGGATTCAATATGAAAGCTTCCTCTTTTATGCAGATTGGTGGCATTCTCTTTGCTTGTCACCCTCACACTGTGCAAGACAAGTGTATGACCTGCCTGTCATTGTACATACAATGTCCACCCTATCACAAAATGGATTTTCAGTAGAAAAGGCTCCCTCCCCTCCGCCCTAATCCGATTTGCAGCCTATTTGTATGCCTTATAAAAGCCTTAAAGTCTGCCGCTTGGCTTGGCTAGCCTTTTTTTTTTAACATCACAGATCTAGGCAACAGGGATGACATGAGGACAGGGAGAGAAAGTGGAGCAGAAAGATAGAAGAACAGGGATGGAGACATGGAGGGACAGAATGTAACGCAGCGAGGCAGCCTCGCCAAGCGAGAGAGACAAACCAGCATGCAGAAAGGCAGACGCACAGCCACTGCATCATCCACACACTGCCTCCACTGCTGCTGTTTTTCTCCCAGACTGAGGAGCTTAAGCTGAATAGCTTTAGCAATCATTTATCTACCATTCATATGAAAAATGGAACACATGCCAACACACAGTAAACACACAAGTGTACACAAAGACAGAAAAACAGAGATGGGAGAGATTACAGACAAATCACACGAAGGGATTTCACAGTGAATCAATTATCAGAGCTTCCATCCATGTCAGGAGGAGGTGAGCTGAAAGGATGGGAGGTTACAGGGATTAGAGCCCACAGTGAGGAGCAGGAGGGACAGGAAGGGCACAAAAGAAGGAGGACCATGCGTTCAAAGGGAGAGTTTTTAGATGGGTCAGGCTTTGAGGAAGGAAAGCTGTGGACCACAGACTACATGCTTACTCTGTAGAGGCTGTTCCAACAAGCCTTAAGACCTGTTTACATCCTGTTATGTTGCGGCGCAGTGATTCCTTTGATAACACCAGGTGAAAGAGCCCAGGCTGAGCCCGGCAAGTTTCCAGCAGTCACTGCTTGTGTTATTAGTGGAATTCTGGAGTAACAAGAGAGGGGATTGAGAGGAGAGTCCACTTCGGTCCAAGTCATGAGGAGGCACCGCACTGGAGCTATCGGCTGCCAATCCCTCTCCTTAACACTTAATGCGTGTGTGTGGGCGTTCGGGTGATTGCACATGTGTGAAGACACAGTGGGAACACATCGCTATTTGCATGAGGTTCACATTCATTAACGGTTCATACTAGAGAGCATAATTAAAAGCTTGCTGTGTTTGTAATTACCCTGTAGCACCTGTTCCCCCACCTCATGTCTCCTCTGCCCACAGTGTAACACTCACCATGGCATTCTCTCATATGAGATGCGAGGGCACACTTTATTCTTTAAAGTTAGATGAGATTCATAAAGTGGGAATCGGACTCATTAAATCACAAGAGTCATTAAGTGGGATCAGAACAAGAATTCATGGGAGCATCGGGGCAACCCAAAAGATAGGCAAATAGCAGAGGACACAAACATTTAATTGTGGCTAATCTAATATTTATCCCTTTGTCTCACCATAAAGCAGGAAGCTTAATGGAGGCATAGTACAACCAGCGGTGTGACAAAGCACGTAATGTACATAAATATGTTCTCATATGTGCACACCCACAAAAACATGACACACACACTTGTGCAAGTATGATTATTTGAGGAAAAGATATAACGGGACTGTCGGCTGCCCTTTAAAGGGCTCTGCATCTCTGATGAAGTGTGCAGCAGTGTGTGTGTGCAGCAGTGTGTGTGTGTGTGTGTGTGTGTGTGTATGGCATTTATACAAATATGTGTGAGGGCGTGAGAACACTTTTCACTCAAGGGGCCCCTGTGATGCGAAGTGACACCTTAATTTGGTGTTTTTTGAAGAGGTGCAGCACCAACCGGAGAGGACGGCCCTGAGGATTCAGCCTTGGACTTTGTGGACCTATTTGTTGAGTCAGGAGCCCCCCAGGGACAGGAGACAGACAAGAGAGAGCGGGACTAGAGGAGTTTAGGGAATGGGGATGAGCTGCAAAATTATGTTTCATTAGCTTGAGCATTACTCCCCAGGGTTGCTTTGTCTCAGCTATGAGCCTGTTGCCTTTCCCTGCTCCAGTCACATACAGCCAACTGTTTAACGCGAGGGAGAGGAAGGTCAGGGCAAGAGAGGAAGAGAGTTAGGGCAGAGGCAGAAGGAGTGTCTGAAGGTGAGACCAATGAATCAGCACAGGGGTATTCCACAGTCTAGTGCTGCATTTGATAAAGTTAGGGGACTCAAACGGGACAGGTTTGAAAAAGAATGGTCAAAATCCTACATTTACCATAATGCAACTTGATAGCTTTTTTTAGTTGCCCCCCTCTGTCTGGTTATCATTCAAGTCGAGCAGTCGTGTGCTTCTTCTTCTTCTTCTTCTTCTTCTTTTCGTTTTTCTTCTTCTTTGTGATGAGTGAACTGAACCTGAGTGCCCCCTTGAAGATAACTCAGGATTGATAGTAAAAGAAAGGTGGAGGGAAGGATGGATGGAAAAGGTGGTGATTACAAAAATAAAAACAGATGGGAGGAACTGACCGAAACAAATTGTTTGAATAGGGGAACTGACCTTCACTACTTTTCATTTGAAACCACTTTGGCCCTGTCACTGACTGACAGTAAATTCTTCCAGTAACCTATAAGGTCAAAGGTGGTTGACTAATGACTCGCCGGCACAATTAACAAATGGATAATGGCTCCCCGCTCCAACCTTCCCCCAGATCTGATGGCTTTGCAAAGTAAAGCCCGGTAATGACACTAGTTTCATTCAGGCCACAGTGGGAATTTCTTTCAGCTGTCTAACATGATAATGACCATTTGGCCAATTTTCTCTCTTTTATCAGGCCTCAGCTCCCGTTTTTACCTCCTCAAGGTAAAAATGTCTCCTTATGGGGTATGATTTAAGACCGCAGAAAGCTGACTGCATTTTAAAACACATCCATTCTGTCCTCTGTCATCCACATGAATATGGTGTTTCTCACACCACAGAACACCACTTCAACATTTTGGGAAAATGTCATGTTGGAGTGTGGGTGGATAAATATATGAGGATGTACGCCTTCATAACTATGGCGGGTCTGGCAGAAATGTTGTGAAGTGAACTCAGACTGGCTCATTTTGAATGCCAGAGTCATGCAACAGTTTGTGTTGGCCATACTGAAACATGATGTGAGGCTGCGGAGAACGGGAGGTCTAACCTGCTGCGAATCAGCAGAATCGCCGAGGGAGATTTTCTGCAGTGAGCTGAAAATGTGATGTATACTGTGCTTTCTGGCTTACCTGTAAGGGCCACTACACACCAGGCCAACGGTCGGCCGTGATTGAATGTGTAGAACAGGCATCGGCTGATATGTTTTTAACCCTAACCCCATACACCATAGTAATCAAAGAGAGAATAACTGATAGTTGGAAACGATATACATTTGCGGTAAAAATACAAATCATGGTGTCCAAGTTTAGACTAAACAGTTATGATGCAACTAACTACAATTTACTCAAGTACTGTACTTAAGTACACATTTGAGGTACTTTTCAGATTTAGATTATCCAGTAGTGATGTTTCCTGTTTTGAATGACGAATGCAGACTGTTACTCAGAAGTATGTTCTCTCGCGGTTAGCCATCAGCTATAAGTTCTTGCGGTGTGTTCAAATGCATTTTGTCTTCGCCGAGACGCAGGCAACATGAGGAGGCAAAGCAGTCAGCCTTCATCCCCACTTGTTCTTTGATGCTGGTTTGGTGTGTCTGGGCCTTAATGTCGTGGACATGGCCCATAACACCACCTGATGAGGCATCTTGGAATTCAGGTCAGTGTTTTTGTGCCTTTAGTATTTCTTGTTTGCCTCGCTGACAGCAAAAGAGATAAACCAGGGACAAAACAGCACCGTGGGCGTGGCCTGCGAACAAGGTCGGCAATTAAATGTGTCTGAAGGGACTAAATACATGCCCTCCGTATTAACAAGTTGCTCTGGGAGACAGCCGCTCTCATTGTTTAAGCTTGCAGCAGCCCTGAGGGGGTGTGGGGTTTGGTCAGGGTGAGGACTATTAAGTATATACAGGGGATGAATAGAAAATTTGATAAAAGCAACAAGTGTGACCCCACTTTATACCAGGGCGCGTTTATCTTTCAGACGGATGGAGGAAGGTGCGGAGAGGTGCCTCGGGAGGCCACGGGAGAGATATGGCCAATAGGCAGAAGAGGGGAGGGGGGGTGGTGGAGCAGGATACACCACACAAAGCCCTGCATTATTTTAGTGCCCCCCCCTCCTGTGGGAGACTTGGCTGAATGTGCCTCTCCAGGAGCACAACTCAGTCAAGGCAACAGTGCGTTGCTATTCATTTATCTGAATAACAAGTGGAATGAGGCAGAGAACGAAGCAGAATAGGTGCAGGTGGGTGAACACTGTCTGTGCACGGACTTGGATAAATACTCAGACAGAGAGAACGTCACACTGTATATGGAACATGTGCCACTGCTGGACCATCAGTCTTACCGGAGTCCTGATCTTACCCTGACCATTTGTGGGGTTATGAAGAGGTGTAGAGCTGTAATCCTGTTGGGGCTCCCTGATGTAAGAGCTTTCCTCAGCACTCATCCTCCACAGTAGATCCTGTTGAAGTTGCAAATTGTTTTAGCCTCTTGGTTTTGGCGAGCGTCTCCTTGGCCCTCCTCACTTCCTACATCGAGCTGGCAGCAGCGCAGCAGTGGCTGGCCTACTTCTCGCCGTCTGTGCTCCCTTACACTGTGTTTTGGTACAGTGCATCAGCGATTTCGCCTTTTCACGTGCACTACTTGAGCAGATGCGTAAGATGCACTGCATTCACGTAACATGTGTTGTGCTCCCTTGTGGCCTCACCTTTAGCGGCGGATCTCATTTTCTGCTGATCTGTAGCATTTCTTTGAAAATCTCTCACAAAGAACGCTTAAAGCAGCACTGATTCTCGGGTCAGTGTGTAGTTAAAAAAAAACCCTGATGACTGCTGAATTGTTCTCTTGTAGTTCGCCCACATCAAAGGCAGATTTTCATCAGTTGCTTTCCAGTCGCCTCCCGCCATGTGTTTAAGCAACGCCACAGCCGGTAGAAAGTTCTGTCAGCTGCTTGAGAACTCCATAATATCTGCTGCTGAGGCTGCATCACTCAGCCGGGCTGCGGCCACTGCCAGGAGGCTGCACTCTCGCACAGCGTCCTATTGCAGCCCCCCGTCTGCTCCCTACGGCCTGGACGCCTGTTAGTACACTGGCAGGGAACAAGCGCTTTAGCCCACCTAAGAACAGGTGATCCTTCACAGATGGAAGAGGCTGCACCCAAGGGAGTTCACGCTCTATCGTTTGCATCTTTGGCTCATAAATCTTTTATAAAGGATGTCAGTTTTGCTTACACAGAGGGGAGGCAAATGCCCCTCAGGACCGGGATGAAATACAGGTACAAAAGGCTTCTGCAAGCTTTACGCATTTTGTGTCTCTGCTTGCTAGTGTGGGAGAAAGCAACTTTCTTTGTGTTACACTTTGCACAGCTCATCTCGATCCTGATTTGGTGCGCGTTCCCTCTTAAATGTGCTTATCATGTGTTACAGCATATTTACCATACTAAATGCAGTGACCATTCAGATGCAAATGAGTGAAGACTGTTTGGAATGTATCCAAATCCCCCCTCGCATTACACTGGATTCCTGAATCACTTAGTTTGAATATGTCTTCGCGCCCAAGTATTATACTTTGCAGGGCTAATATTCTGCTGCACAAAGGCAGCAGTGTGTGCGCATTATGCACTCTGTGTGACATATTCAGATACGCATGCATTTAGCTGAAGACAAACGGAATGACAAAACAGATTCCATTTAAGATGCTTAGCTGTGTGCAAACACAAAATCCAGCCTCGGTGTCCGTCTCTCCTTCACTCGTCTGTCTCTCTCCCTCCGTGTTTTGTTCCCAACTCTTTCTCCAAAGGAGGTGATGGTTCACGGACTGTCTGCTGTAACATGGCTCTAACTGCTTATTACATCAACGCTGTTTGCCTTGATCTCACTGTCTCTTGCTAATAGCTTTTTTCTGAGGCCCAGCAGTTGAATTTATTAACACATTTAAATTGAAAACAGGACTGTCACAAAGCCACAAACACATTCGCCATTCAGCTTGTGCTGTTTTGAGCTTTTTTATTCCGTCAACACGACGAGCCTTTGTGAACTCTGCAGTTGATTTGATTTGTCCTTTATGTCGTTCATACATACCGTGAATGCTTTAACTCCGGTCAGCCCAACAGTCGAGGTGAAGGAAACAGTCTCTGGTCTGCAGGGAATAATACAGATCATTGTCAACAGCTGTATCCTTGTTCACAATGAAGTCCCACATCATACGAATACGAGGGAGCATTTAAATGTCTGACTGCTCTGCTCTGCATCTTCCTGTAAATGTCAATGTGCGTTTATGCACGAATAGAACCGGCAGGTTCCCTTGATAATTTCCGCCACCCTGAAGTCATTGTTGGCATGTAATTGTATTTGTGCAACTCACCTGTTTGCTGGGGGAGTGATACTGGCTCTGTAAATCGAATTATGTTGTTTATTCCGCCACTAATGAGTGATTTAATGATATAAGTGTGCTGGGCTAATGCCAACCTGTGGCCATAAGGAAACAACGTCCCACTCAGGCGGGACTTGCCAGCCAAATGAGCGCCATTATTGCTGTGCTGCATGAATGGAGATGATGAACAGGAATTAATCACACAGTCTTTTCCTCCAGACTTCTGTTTGTTTTCTCCAATTTCTCCCTCTATCTTTGCCCGTCTCACACGCCCTCCTCGACTTGACATTCACTGCGCTTATCACCATCTCTCTGGCTGGATCTGTATCTCACCTGTAGTTAGCCAGTCGGCCTTCCTCCATAATTTCTTCCGTTCTTGTTCGCAGCCTCTCTTATCTGGATGCATCAGTCCATCCATCAAAATTACCCACTTTTTTTCCATCTAATAATGTCGTGCCTTATAGTCAGGCACAGGGCGGAGATGTGAAAACACATCAGCTGTATTAGAGATGGACATTAGTTACTTTGCCAGGATATTACAAGTCTCTGGCCGCCCATGGCGTATAAATAAACTGCCACCAGATGAAGAGAAATGCAATGTTTTATTATCAGGTTTCCCTCAAGCTCTTGAATGCAATTTTACTCTCATCATGCTCCTATAAACTTATATTGGATTTCCACTGTATGCCATAGAATGATTAGCAAACATGCAGGTTTCAGATTCATGCTTGAGAGAAGCTGCTGGGATACAACAGTTGTGCAACTTGATCAAGCAGAGGCGACTAAAAAGTATTTTTTCAGTGTCCAGCCTTAGAGCAACAGAAAGGGGGTTTGGTAATACATCTTTTTCTCCGTTGACTTGAAAGGAGAGTGAGAGTAAATGACTATTGATTGGCCAGCCGCAGGGGTGGGGTTCGCGGCCTGCTAACTGCTAGTCTGGCTGAGTGGCTATTATTAGCATTGCTCAGCATGTCCTGCACGACCCAGGTAAGTGGCTGTCCCTGACAAATGCTGTTTGCCAGCCCAGTCCATTATCTGTGGGGAGCAGGATGACCGCTGGGCCTCACTGCTAATATGCAAGTAGATGCTTATCAGTTCAAATTAAGAGGAGGCCCTCCCAGAGACCAAGGGATGTAATTGTTTTTGACAAGCTGCAGCCCCGCAGCCATGAACCCTCCAGAGAGAAAATGGATGGCAACTCTTCACATTGGTGGAGGCAGAGGGCTATGGGCCGGCGAGACCTCCTCCTTCTCCTCACATTCCTGTGGGGTGGTTTTAAGGTTAATCTGTTTCGTCCGAGGGTCCATCAGAAGGATGCAGATGAGTTTCTTTCCCTCCCAGAGTGTGGCATCATGTCAGTTACGTTGTCATGACATGCCGACGAATGATCATTTTTTAGCCCGTTTCCATACAGATGTGCTGGTTTGGCTTTACTCAGTCTGAGAAGCTAATCTCTGACAGCGCGGCAGGGATTTATCTCCATTGCAACAGAGCTACCCACTTGAAGGTGTGTCTTTTACTGAAGATACGCTGATCTTGACTTAATGATGATTATTGATGTTGATCATTATTGTACTGTGCAATGGTTATTGGTTGCAAGTTACTTATCATCTTGGATTTTCATGCTTTTGTTACATTTTTGGCTCGCAGCTACTGCTTATTGCTTGCAAAACAGAGATGGAATAACTAAATGGCTCTAGAATACCCCTATGACCTCAGCCAACTGAGTGCTGGTTCTTTTCTGTTTCTTCTTTCGATTCTTTTCTTTTGCGGTTTACTTTTCCATTGGCATGAGAGCCGTTAAAATCTTTTTTGTAATTCTCCAATGGATAAGTCAGAACACGCTACACTATCTCTGGTTTTAAGAAATGTCTGTCATAAGCGGTCTTAGTTTCTCCTTGGTGATGATTACCCATCTCCCATCCCTTGATGTAAGCTGTTCTTTGTTGTCAACCAGCAAAGTATTTTGGCATTTGAAATACAAAGAACTGGTTCCAGAGTAGGCACTGGCTCCGGACCGCCTTGGTCAAAAAGGGGTTGAAGAGAAAGAGGAAGCCACCATTTGTTCCCTGAATGATGGCAAAGTCCATCAAATGTGAAAAAGACTCTGCAGCTTTAAACTGGTAAAGGAAACGCATATTAACATGACATGGTTTGACTGGGCACGGGCCGTAGTGCCAAAGGAAAGGCCCTGTCAGGTTTCAGAAAGTTCTGTCTTAGGCTGTCGGTCTGTGTGAAGAATCATGCATAAAAGAACGAAAGATAGTTCGTCACGGCATCTTGAACGTGGTTTTCTTGCAGAGTCAACAGGCCATCAGATCATCCATTTTGAACAGGCACTCTCAAGGTATAAACTTGATTATGTCGTTTGCTCTGCTTGCTACTTGACTGAAGCTGCGTTGAATGTAAAGCTCTATTTCTGCAATGTGGAGATGTCTGACTTTACAATTCATGAGGAACAAAATGGAAAATTACCCATAATTTCCCTGACATGTTTATGCAATAGGCAGATGCAGTGGAGCAAATAAATTGTTAGGACCATTCCTGTGAATACATCACCATCTGAGAGAGACGGTTTAAAGGCTCCTGTTTTTCCTAACTACCGGAGAACACTGTGGGCAGCTGTTTAGTGTACAGTACAGTGTATTTGTATTTGTGTATTTAACAGATGACCCTCATGAATATCAATTTATATTAATCTTTGAGAGTTTTGATCTTTTTCAAACATTATTCTTGCAGCACTTACATTTTTTAAATAGTAAAATACAGAGTTAACGTGTTATTTTAAAGGTCCAGTGTGTGAGATTTGGTGGCATCTAGTGGTTGAGGTTTCAGATGGCAAACAACTGAACCCCCCTCGTCTAACCCTTCTCTGCGATGGCTGCTAAAAAACGTAAAAACGTGAACTTCTAAAGACAGTGTTTGGTTTGTCCATTCATGGCTACCGTAGAAACATGGCAGTACATCATGGTGGACACACGGAGGACCCTCTGCAGAAATGAAAGGCTCATTCTTAGGGTACGGAAACAAAACAATGTCTTACCTTCAGCTGATTATATACTAATAAAAACATAATTTTGAATATTCCATGCATGCCATTAGATCCTCCTAAATCCTACTTACTAGACCTTGATGAGAGTTGTGTATTATGGGTTGTTTTTAGCCTTTGTGTAGCCGGCCTACAACATCTATTAGTCCACCTGCAGTGTGTCTGCTACGGTACAGTTATTTTTACCCAGAAGTGTCTCGTAGGTCCATTTTAACCATAAAAACAAACGGAGACAATGCCATCCGTCAAATGGCTGAGAAACAGTGTCACCTCATGTCACATCAGAAGATGGAGAGCACAGTAAGACAAGAAAAATGCATTCAGAGAAATTCCCGCCATGGTCCCTAACCGCGCTGCTCTGGAAAATCTTGACAGGGTCCGCTCATATCCAGCCTTATATGATACACATGACAGCCACCACACACAGTAACGCATATTGTACATCAGTGTTCCCTCTTTCTCTCTCTCCTCTATGTGCTGCAAAATAAAAGTGCTAAGAAAGATCCGGTTGATGGGCATGAGTGCCACTGACAACCGGTCCCTCGGGGAGATGGGTTTACTAATTGCTGGTTTTTACTGGCTATTGTACACTCCATTTGCCAGTATTTATGGCACAGGAAGACAGAGAGATAGCTACAGCTGGTGCTCACAGAGATGGGACAAGAAGGGTGCGTGTCTCGGAAGATTGCACATAAGTGCTGTTTCAGGTGTTGCTGTGGAATTACTGTGGAGAGGAACAGCAGGGGCTCACGTTTGAAGAAAGGGGGGGAAAAAAGAAAAACAAGTTGAATGATGTAGTGGTTCAATATGATGTTTTCAGTACGGTTATTGCTCTGGATCAAATGTACAAAACCTCTGGATGTGCTGGCTGATCGGTTGTTTTTTGATATTGATGACTACAGTTTTAAATCAACAGAATTTGTCTGTCTTAGTTCAATGCCAGAAAAAAATAGACTATTTTTTTTGCTTTTCCTTCGAAATTTCTGTTGAAGCTGCTTTTGCAGTTGAGCCATATGGTTGGGCCCTGTTGCAAGCTGTTCCGCCGAACAAGAACACAAAAGTTAGGTACCCAGAGACATCATTAAGGCTGAGGAGGGATATTTTAGAGTTTCAGCAGCTCCGAACAGAACACACTTGTTGATTTTTCTTGAATGTTCTGAAGTGGCCATCTCACCAATCATCATGAGGAATCCCCTGAGTGGCTTAATGAGCACGAACTATTCTCTTTCTCAAAGTTTCCTTTAATTCTTGTGCGGGGGAAAAAAGCTACGAAAAAAAACTAAAATCAGAAGGAATTTGTTAAACATTTAAGCTTGTAAATAAGCTCCAACAGTCGATGTGTCACAACAAAATGCAACCTAACTTTTGTGGCATATATATACACACATGCACACACACACACACACACACACACACACACACACACACACACACACACACACGTGCACGTCAAACAGCATCCCTAACAGTCTCGACACCAAGATGTGAAACCAATTTAATATCTGTCATGTCCCCATTAAAATCAGAGCGTTAATTACACCTTATAAAAAGCCTGTCATGTTTCATAATCCCACAAGCAGCAACAATTCAAACTCAATCAGCTACTCAGATCTGGCGTTGAATTAGCCCACTGCCAACCTGTAATTGAATGGCAGTCCAGGCCAGGCACAAGGCTGTCAATTTCAACATGTTTATTATTCCCCATCTAGATCTTATATCTGACCTTGAAGCTTTAGAGGCTCATTCTTCCTCCTGGCAGCTCGGTCTGAAGGAGGTTGTGAGCTGCCAGTGTGCCAGAGGACAAGTGCTGTGTTGCAGCCGATTGAGATGCAGATCACGTTAGCCTGCCGTTGGCTGGCTGGCTGCTGAGGAGCGGACTAGTACTCGCACATCTGACCTGGTTGTTTCTCCCTCGCTTCATCTGTTTGTTCTGCCTCCCACTCTGTGCCGTTGTCTCCTTCTACGTACAGCCATTTGTATATGTGTCTGTGTCGCTAATGGTCCCATGTTCCCCTCAGAGCAGGCACGCAAAAGAAAGAGAGAAAGGAAACATGTTCCTCCGTACAGAACAATGTCTACTCTTGTCCTTAGATAAAAGTTGGGAAAGCCTACTAGGAATACTTAACGTTCAGAAAATAGGAGCCATCCTCCAAAACATAGCCTCTTTAAAACTTGGAAGGCACAAGAAACACTTATTCCTGAATCCAGTAAACAGTGTATGTTAAAAGTAAACAATGCTTGTGGCTCTGTGAGGTTGTGCTCTAAGCTAAATGCTGAAAATAACTGTGGTGACATGCTGACAATTAGCAGGTTCGTTTTCGTGTCAGCTTGTTAACATTTTCCAATTAGTGCTTAACGGCAAGCACAACTAGGGTTGGGTACAGGGCTCGGTGCTTTATGCGGGCACAGACTAAATTACGGTGGTATCACTGTGTACTGATTCAAGTTAGACAAACCTGTGTCAAATGTTGGTACACGAGAGCACATCATTAACGTTACAGAGGCAAAGAGAGAGTGAGACGTCAAGCCTGCAACAAGTCACAATGCATCAAGGCAACACTCACTGGTATATTTGTAATGCAAATGCAAGGTGACCGAGGCAAAACATCTAACCTGAGTAAATACTCAGATAGATGCTACAATGGCGTATTGGTGCTCTCCACTGTTGGTTATTAATGCTCCTGTTGACAGTTAATTCTGTTTTTTTACCCATACTGTGCTGATATTCCATCAGTTTCTACATTTTAGTCCTGGTATACTGATCTCCAAACAGTTCCAGGTCTTTGAACAGCTTCCTCCCTTGAAGCAATGCTAGTTGTATTGTATTTTTACAACTGAAAGGACAGTCTTGTTATTAATAAACAACTGGAGAAAAGTACCGTTGGGCACTGGTACTGAATTCCAGGTACTGGTGCTGGAAGTGGTATTGGTATTCGTTCATATGTGAATAGTACCCAGCCATAAGTACAACTGTGACTGAAGAGAAATCAGTTTGTTTTGCAGATATGTTAATTTTACCTTTGATGGCACCGTCAGATGAAAATCTAAGGAAAGGCAATGTGTTCAGTTGTTTCCAAGACACTTCACTTGGTGTGCATGGTTGTGCTATAAGATGTTTTTCATTTTGTGTCAATCCTTATATTAGATATTTCAGTGTATAAGGGAAAATTATGACCTGATGTTCCATAGTCATCAAAGTCACTAGTATTCATCTTTTAGTCTTTGAACTATTTCAGCCTGGACTTGAGCAGTGGACGAAACCAACTGATATTGAGTGCCGCAAACTTTACTCAATAAACTACTGAACAAAAAAACCTAAAAAACAAATCAAAGTACAAAAAAACAAACTACTGATCTAACTAATCTACAAACAAGAGATTTTAGTCCATATTATTATGAGCATAACCTCTCTCCCCGATCAGTCCTTAAGAAAGCATTCAAATTATTGGGAGGTTTTATGCTGCAGCATTCGTTGACCTCGGTCAGACACTATGGTTCCCCCTGAATGCATTTGTAAGGCAGATTGAGAGTGGAAGGGGATGAACTGGGAAGGTCAGTAAATGTGAAGTGCACACAGGCAGAAAAATGAAGAAAGAATTAGATGGAGCACTAAGACCTATCACCTGGCTGTGACCTGTCTGTAGCCTCCCTGGCAGAGGCAGAAAAGGTTACATTTTAAGTAGCTGTCATGTTGATGTCCAGGAGGAGGAGGAGGGGAGGAGGAGGAGGAGGAGGAGGACACAGCACACTGGTCAGGGAAATCAGCAAATCAAGCCTGACAGGAATCAAGTTGTCTTGCATAGCCGTTGTGAATGACATTTTTTTTTTCTCTTGGTGTTCGGTGGATCTGTGTCACTGAAGACTTCTTGACATTTGAAAAAAGCAGAGATTGTTGGATAGTGTGATGTTTCTTAAGAAGGATGAACAATTCTACTAATGCAGTGAGATAATATTTACAGCAATATCGTGTGAATGACTGTTGTAATGAATACAATTGCAAAATATGTGATTTCTAATCAGCTGATGAATGTGGAATGCCACAAAGAAAGACTAAGAGTAAAAAGGAAGGCTGAAATGGCTGAGAAGTTGTCAGATCATGTAATGATGTTTTCAGAGAGCACTTTGTGTGACAATCCCATGAATACAGATGAGAAACCTGTCGAGTTTGGTGTTTCTTATGCAGTTCATAGGAAAAACATGATCTAAGATGTCTTAAGGTTACCTCAGGTGAGAATGCATCCGTTTGGAAAAAGTTATAGTCATATTCAAAAATTTGCAGCTCTAATAGTGCACTGAGACAAATAACATATAAAGAGCCAAAAGCAAAATATTAAAAAGTAGCTACAGAATATAAAGAAT
>OMLP01015839.1:22095-49079 GCA_900302685.1 Spondyliosoma cantharus
AGACTGAGCGACCCCTCAGCCTACACTGGTACATGTGATGTCATTGTGCATCCATCAATAAAAAACTGAACACTGACAAGAACTGGCATTCACGGAAGGTTAGCCAGGGAGAACTTTTAGTGAAGAAGAACAAATTTGGCCAAAAGCTCTGCCTCAGCACCTGGACAAAACCGACCATTTGTGGAGGCCTGCTCTCGGGAGAGTTCCGTCCAGCGTTAAACTGTGTGGTTATGGTCGAAAATGACATATTTGCCAAGAATCCGTCACTGCCCACCCGCAGAATGTCTTTATAGCAACAGTCAAGCCTAGTTGTGGGAGAGACACTGTCTAAATTATGCTTTTTTTCCTCTCTGCATCTGAGTACAGTCTAAGAAATACTCAGGAATACTTGAACAAATGATGTCTGTCCCTTACTCCAGGAAGTAAAGGGAGGTGTTCTAACAACAAGTAGATCTACGAAGATGGGCTTAAAGGAAACCCGTTTCTTTTTGTAATACAGGTTCTTGTGTATATTAAAAGTCTTGAAAGGTTGACCTCACCACACCAAAGGGAGCATCTGTCTCCCTCAGAAAACACGCCTTGTCAGTAGCCCCACCTTTAATTCTGTGTCTTCTTGACATCGCAGTACGTCACCATGTCCCACATTTGTATAATTTATGCCTATATTCACGGTAGAAGTGAAGCAAACTGGAAGCTGAAAACACGACAGAGCCAAATGGAGACATGGTGAGTATTTGGTGGGGGGGGCCTTAAAGAGACAGGAGCTAAAACAGAGCGTTTCATAACTAAATCTAACTGAGATGCCGTGGCAATCTCTAAAAGTGGGCAAAAAGGGAGATTCCAGAGGTTTATCTGTAACTAGGAGACATCAACCTGATTTGAGGTGAATGTTCAGGTGAACACCGCATTGGTAAGACCTACCTGGATGTCAGTAATGTTGAATCAAATGCATACAATATTATTTATCCTCCAAGAACTTTCTATTAACATTAAACGATTGCTTTCTGATAAATTGCTGCACACATGAATAGAGAAACAGATTGCATCAATCCAGACAGAACTTTATCAATAGACATGGAGACGCTTCACCTCTGAGGTTTGATGGCATGAAAGATTTTGATCAGCGTGATAAAAGACAGTTGAGATGTGTTCAAGCAGAGGCCGAATTTCAAGAGCAGAGAGACAACAGCACCTTTTTGTCACAGTGTGAGCAGTGGTCTTTTGCTGGCTTACAGAGACTGATAACCTTTATGAGGAGCACCATGACCACACAAAGGCTAACAGACCCTATTCTGTATTATACACTGAAAGGGACCAGACAGTATTAATCTATCAAGGACAACAGCAATCAAGACGGTAGGATAAAATACATGTAGAATATAAAGCATTTCTATGTGCATTTGGCAAGGTTTAGATGAGTATAGCAGATTCATTTGGCTTTTTGAATGGATATGGGACCTGCAGTGGCAAAGCAACACATTGTTTTTCATTGGTGGGTTTTGTCAATATAATGGTATAATCTGAGAAGCTATTATTCTACATACTGGAAAGCAGCCACAGAAAAGCAGAGAGACAAACGTACCATTCATTACAATTAAACATTAAATCATAAAGACAATACCGTTTTACATTGACTCTAAATAAATAACATTTTATTTGATTATCACCTTCATAACACATTAAATAATACATAATTCCGAAACTGCGACTGTCCAACAGTGGCCTTGTGAACCCCTCTCCTTCAGTCTCCTCTTCTGGCTGGAGATGGTGTTTTCAACCAACTCATGGAGCTAACTTTAGCATAATTAGCTAATAACAAAGCATTTTGAGTGATAAAGCCACTATTGTTATTATTAACTGCTTGCAGGGGTGCCCGCTGAATTTCTTTTTTTTTTATGGGGAAGGGGCAGAAGGAGCCACTGAAAATCTTGAGGTGGCCACCACAAGGCAGGTGGGTGGGGTTTGGGAACCATTGACACACGGTCAAAATTGACTGGCTGTCTTAGCATTTCTTATTTCCTTAACTTTAAATAAATAGCCCCTAATGTTAAATATCAGATAGAAACATATATTGCAAATAGCACATACTAAGAAAGTAGTGCACTTGAGAAGGAGATGGGGCACTCGTGAGCAGGGGGCCAATGGGATGGCCAACAGGAATATCTTGGGGCTCGATGGCTTTGGGGTGACCGCATGCATGCCCTAACGAATCATAGGGCACACAGCAACAGTAACATTGTCCGGGTGGCTTTTTTTGTCGAATACACAATAGAAGTGAATTAAAACAAATGAACAAATAAAACAAATTAGCTCTGAGGGTAGTAACATACTAAAAGGCAATACTGCAAAGCCGGTGATTGACCTATCGATAGCTGCCCCTAACGCACACAGACAAACACACCCGTATGATGAAAGCTTGCACTACACCCAGTTAATCTGCAGAACTCAACCAGAAGCATAAAAAGAAAATGCACAGGTCAGTCTACAACATTTGCCAAACACTCATAGCCCATTGGTTCACAAATCACAGGCAGAACAAATTGTATACAGCAAATCACTTCATTTAACAGTACAAAGCGCTACATTTGACAAGAGAATAAAGCAACCAATCAGTGATTCACATGTCACCACATGCTACGGAGCAAATGATGAAGTTCAATATTTACCCTTCAGACTGTCCTGGAAGATCTCACGACTTCAATGTCCACAGTTGGACCTGCAGCTCCAGATCAGATGCCAACTCCAAAAGTTGCAGATTTTCTGACCTTGGCTGATGCGATTCAAGGCTACCATCCTACTAACTACATTGTGAAGCCAGAGGGATCAGGAGATCCAAAAAGCTTTCATGTCTTTTTTGCAGCACCAGAGGAACTGACAACCAACCAGCCTATGTGTCTGTTCTCTCCTGGCTGCTTATATAAGATCTGAGACTCTAAATGTGGAAGTGGGAGTTGCTGGGAGCAATTCGCCGTACAGTGGCTCTGCTTATGTGTGCATGTGCTTTAATCACTGCTATGACTGTTATAAATTAAGTTTACGAATTTCAGTGTGTGGATTGACAACCACCATCTGTAGGTTTGGAAAACGCTTGTGTATAACTCATGTGTATAAGTAAAAGTGAGCCATGGTACTGTGATCACTCGGCAGCAAAGCAGGGGTGGATGATATAGATAACACTTCTAATGAGAAGCTGCTATTTTGATAGTGCTAGTGGAAGCAGTATCAAGGTAAACCTGTGAAAAGTAATGTTGTTAGCACATTTGATATGCAGTTAATATGGCAGCCAACTTCCTATCTGTGAATTTTCCGTTTTAATTAGTTACTTAAAATCATCACACTGTGCTATTTTCTCATAGTTGAAGGAAGTTATTTGCCAATAAACATTTTAGAGAAATATTTACTCATGCATGTTCCCCGCGACTGAACTGTTACACAAGTTTAACATTAGATTTACACTGGTGAGCCGCAACATTTGAACCGCCAACAGGTGAAATGCATAGCTTTCGTCATCTAGATACAATTCAGTGTTCTGCTGGAAAACATGGAATTCCTGGAATTCATGCCGAGGCCACTTTGACATGCACCACCCATCCAAACACCATTGCAGACTTATAGTAGTACACCCCCTCGAGGCAAAGGCACTCCCCGATGGTCAGACGTTTGGGACAAAAATTTCAAGGCATGGGCCTGGCCTCCAAGTTCCCCAGATCCCAATCTGATCAAGCATCTGTGGGACACAGTCCCATCCATGGAAGCCTCACCATAGATCAAACTTGGCTCTGACCCAGTGAGGCATGGACATAGGACCTCTGGGGTCTCCTGTGATTTCTGGCATCAGGGTGTTGGCTGTGAATCTTTTCAGTCCTGTGGGTTGTGAGGTATGGCATTCACTGATCGGACTTGTTCTGGTACGTCCCATGTGTTCTTGATCAGATCAGATTCTGGGGAATTTTGGAGGTCAAGTCGATGCCTTGAGCTTCATGTCTCGTTCCTCGGGCCATTTCTAAGCAGTTTATTGTCTGTGTGGCAAAGCACATCCTTCCTGGGGGGGAGACAATACCATGGACGTGTGCTGTTGCCGTGAGGGGGTGTACTTGATCTGTAATGGTGGTTGGATGGGTGGTACATGACGAGAATTCCAGGATGCAAGGTATCCCTGGAGATCATTGCATCGTAACCAACTGATCAGTGTTATTCACTTCGCCTGTGAGTGGTTGTGATTGTGGCTGATCGGTGTATCCTAAAGTACATCTTAAAATCACCTTACCATGACCAAGACCTTTACAAAGATATAATTTATACTGTTTCAGCTCAGTCTGCTTCTTTTTATTTTATCCTGATTCCTTCAACAGTATTTCTTATCACAGGTATAAGGCTTTAGCTACTGTGTAAATTCTAACATTTAAAGCAAGTGATGCCTCTTTTTATAACTTCTTTCATCTTGAATACCTCAGTAGTCGCATGACATTTATAATTGAGGCCCTTACAGGAGCCAGGTTTTTAAATTCAGTGAATAGAGTTGTTTTTCTTCAAGTAGTTGAACAACTTCTCATATAATCCTACTTAGTGAAGCCTTTGCTCCCTTTAGAGTGTTCGGAAGGAGACGGATTCTGAGGGATCAGAGCTACGAGGAGTTAGACTGTGATTTCATATACATATGCTACGCATACATGCAATCATTTCTGCAAGGCCTGCCTGAGGCTCTACATGGTCATTTAGCTCTCCGGTCCACAGGTGAATTAAAATCAAAGACCAAATGACGACCTCCAACCTTTACCTCAAGGCTGTCTTTTGACTGAAACACTGTACAACTACACACATATTCACTGACAGGAAACACACACATACTCCTTCTACCCAGCTCAGAATCTCTCTCTTCCTTCTCTGCCAGTAGTGTTTTTTTCTGCTGTTGCCCATTCACTCATGGATGAAATGAATTATCCCGTGCTGCGTGGATGGATACCTGCCCAAGTTAAACTCAGTCTGACAGCTTCTAATGCCCTGGTCAGTGTACTAAATGAGGTATTGGGATATATAGTGCAAGCTTCCTCTCTTTCAGCTCCCCATGGCCCTGGCCTTTCTTGCCTATCATGTGATGAGTTCAGGGACTACTTCATGTAGGAAATGAGCTCCTTGGTTCCAATAAAACAGTGCATTTGGTGTTATAGAATTCTCGATGACGAAAATATAAATCTTTCAACTGCGGTGCTAGAAGGCTGTGTATCATACATACAGCACGGTGGCTGAATGCGTCAAACAGCTTATTGGTTTTGGTGTGAAGTCAGATAGCTATTTGTGACTAGATTGATCGTGATGGATTACTGTAGGGGCAGCCTGTGGAAATGTAAGTGTTGAGAGGAGCTGAGATCACGGGCAACAGAGCAGATCATTGAGGCAATCGGCCGAAAGCTCTCTGGTCAATTTAAATGTGAGAAGCTTCATACTGAGACAAGCGCTTTTTTTTTCTTTGGGTTACACAAACCGTGTTCCTTCTCCACCTGTTCTCAGTCACCCTTATTCCCCACCTTTACCCATGCATTCAGTTCCTCCCCTCCCTCCTAGGAGAGCTCTGCAGTACCATGTTTAGTACTGCTGACATGAACAATGGCACCATTGGCTCTGCCTTGCGAGAAGGAGCACCTCGACAATTCGCACTGATTGTTCTCAAATTGCCCGGCTGGGAGAATCACCTCTTCTGTTTGAGGCTTTAAAGTGCCTCTGATTCAGCTGGGACAAGCATCTCCGACTCTCGCAGATTTTTCATTTTTCAACCCCCCACGCCGCCACCCCTTCTCCCTCCTCCACTCTTGATTTTTAGGGGTAGAAAGTTTATTGTGGTAGGAGAATATTGGCTGTGCAACTCAAGGACACCAAAGCAGAGGAGGGGAGTCTCCGTTCTGAGGAGACATCCATCTTAGGCAGAATTCATCACACTCGGCTGCAGTCGCTTTGCTGACTAAATATTGTTAGGACCTTTTCCCTCTTTTTCTATCAGACCGCATGTTCATAATGTTTGTGCAATTCACATCTCTTAGCTGGAGCTATTGCACTGCAGTGGCCCACATCTGACTGGCGATTATGAAAATAAAATAACATCACATGTGAACGGGACTTTTTCACAGGTGATTGTGAATATAAATGTCCACATGTGCAATTTACATTTCCATGTCAGTTATGTCGTAGGTTTTTTTCACATGTGGATAAGAATTTCCACATGAGGTTGCACATTCCAGTTACTTGATAAAGACTTCAATGAACCATGTAAACTGTTGTCTTTATAACCCAACTTTTCATAATGAAATAATTGAAGTCTATTTATTGGCCCTTTAACTGATGCTGTGCTCTGACAGAAATTAATTCTCACTCCCTGTTGTGGCTAAGATAAGACTTTTGTGCTGTAAAATTATAACCGCACTGAATTTGTGATAAGAGGCAAAACGCTGGATGTGATTTTAAATGTCCCAGTTATCAATGTCCAGCACCCTATAGATGGTGATCATAATTCATTCATGTTATTCACCTGTTATTTCACTGCACATTAATAGATGTGGGCACATTTGGTTACCAGCGTTTTGCAATCCGTTAGATAAGTTCCAACACATCTGTCTAGAATAGGTTTAAAGGATCACAGAGAAACATACATCTGACATTAACTGAAAACCATAGTCTACAGATGTGCGATGATAATCAGCACACACAAATGGATGCGTCATTCATATTATCTGGTTGGCTTTTCCTCTGTGCACGTTAAGCTGCCTTGTGATGGTTGCAAAGTTGTGTTTATGCAGCGCAGTTGGATTGCCCAGACAGTCCGGCGGTGATGAATGCATGCATCATCAGAGCTGTGAGTGTGACAGCTCTGCCATTACCTGAGAGTGATAGCTCAAATGGAGCACCTATAATTACTGGCCTGTCAACCAGGCAGCCCCACTGCCTATACCGAGTCCATGCACTTTAATTGAAAAACACCAGCAGATTGGCATGCTGCATTAAACCCCTGCATTGATGTCTGCAAAGCTCCTTTGGAAATACAATGCACTGCTTACCCCTCTTTCAGCTACAGACCACAGTGACAGTCACAGGGTCGGTTGGTAAATGGGATTAATTCGCAATTCAGTCTTGCAAAAAAATGAAAACAGGAACCAAGTGCAATCACTGGCGAATTGATTAGAATGAGGGCACAAGCACACGTGGGTGATTTTGGTGACTACAGATGCAAGAGCTACCCCGGAGCACAATGATTTACACATTATGATCAGAATTACAGTATCAGCAGAGTTATATTTTGCCAGCCTGTCGAGTGGCCTTTAAAGAAGGCCAATTATATCAGCTCCTCTCATCCCTTTTAAAGGAAGATGTTTAATGGACCAGACTGCAGGGTTATATTAAAATAACTGGTTGCCGTGTTTCCATTCACAAGTTGCTCACCAGATCCATGCACCAATAGGGTTCCTCTAGCGCAGCTGAGCAGGAAGACTCTGTGCACACATGAATGGCTTGAGAATAACATACATTTTTTCATGACTTTGATTTTACACGAAATTTATGTTACACATTGTGGCTGAAATTGTTATAAAACTAACTTAAATAAATCTAAATCTTACACTGTCATGTGTATGATGATTCTGTTTGGGGAGAGGGGGTCTCTGCAGGGAGAAACCAGAGTTGCACAGTTTCAGGCAGATCCCAAATATTGATATAAGGAACCACCAAAATGCTCCCAAGGGTGTTAGATTTGAATTCCAGAAGCCACTGATTTTCAGCCACTGGACGGTTCCTGTCTGTGCTTAAAAACATTAAGCTTGAGTTAAAGATACTGGTTCAGTTATGCAACAACTGCATCAATTTGTAGCTGCTGTAGTAAAAGGTTGAATTTAGTTATTTAATCATTAATAGGTACATTAACCTGCGCATGTGTTGATTGACATTTCTCAGAATAATTCTGCAGTTGTTGCATGTTTCCATCACACATCTGCAGCTATCAAAAAGTAAACCAAACGCAAGACACCTGAGGCAGGCAGGTGACAACAAAAGGAGAGGTTTCATAAAATAAGATGTAATCCAATCCAAAACTGACAAAAACAGGCTGTGGCTAAACCAAAAAGAACCAAAGAGAAGTACAAAAAACAAGGAAGTACAAACCAGAAGCTCGGGGAACACGAACTGAGAAAGAGAGAAGGAAAGATGAGGACTTAATTACACAAGGGAGGGAACACTAATAAGAGCCAGGTGAAACTGATAGGGCTATCAAAAAAGACCAGAAAACAGACAATGACAGGGAGTAGAAAGTAAAAATGTGGCACACAAGGATGAATCTACCAAAATAAAACAATTAAATTACAATTACAAGTTGCATTCAGCTGCTATAAAATGTTACCAGTGATCACACACACGCATTAAAAAGACTGTTTCTTTTGCGCATGTGTACTTCACTGTATGTCTCTCTGTTCTGCAGCCGGTCTGCATACCGTAACCTGTTTGTGTGTGTGACTGTGATTAGCATTGCGTGCGCACACATGCTTGTCTCTTATTTGGCCTTTGGCCTACCTTTGAACTCATTATCTCTGACAACACAGCGGCATGGGCGCCCCTCCCTGCATGAGCTTATCACCTGCCACTCGTCACCTGTCACCTCGTCTCAGATTCAGGACGAACTCGGCCGGCCCGGCTGCTCCCATTGACCCTTCCCCTGTGAACGAGACAGAGACCTTTTGAAGGATGTCCTCGCCTAATCCCACCACCTCACTCCGCATCGACGGCATGTGTTTATCAGCCGGAGCAGGTTAGGGCAGAGGAGACACAGCACGAGGGGGAAATAAATAGACAAGGGAAATCAATACAGGCTGCATCAATGGGCCCTCACCCGTTAAGAAGCATGTTTATATAACTTGGTAACGAGCTTGCTTGTAGCTGTTAAAATCATGCCAACATAAGTCATCAGGGGATTTAATTAGAAGGGTTTAATGTTGTGACAAGCACTCATCTGTAGTTCTTATCTGAGTAGGCTAATAGATGCTGGGACTACTATATATATCCAACATTTCATCGAGGGGGAAAGAAATTGATATAACTGAGTGAGCACATGTTGCAATTGTATGGGATTTTGATCTTAAAGGAATGAAAATAGAAGCTTCTTTTAAGGTTGAACAAATGTTTTATTATGATCTCATGATAATAAGCTGATATCAGAAAACATTGCTAAACTAAACCAAGTAAAAGCCTAATTAAGTGTGGAGAACACAGGCAGGAATGCAGACGAAACACAAGGAAGAACACACAGACAACAAAAAGAGGGAAAACACAAGGAGTCAATACACAAGAAGCTAATCCAGGACAATGATAAGGGAGGGAAAACAAGACAAAGACAGGAATTAACATAGCATGACACGTGGAGGATGAACCTGACAGAATAAAAACAGGAAACAATAAAACTGAATCCCAACATCATAACAGGTATATAGCTGCAACTAGGGCTGTCGCTATATCAGATTTTCATGGACGATTGTCGTGGATGAAATCATTCATGGGAAAGATACTACCACTATATACTGTATATGTATATCAGGCAAATTCATCTTAACTTTGTGTTTTGTGTTTTTTTTGTTAACTGATTACCATTTGTTACAAGAGTGTAGAGAGGTGGAGAGAGCGTCCATGTAACCATAGATATCCATTGTTTCGACATGAATTTTCGCAGCAGTAGTAAATCAGTCAGTAGCGGCCACACACCAGCTAACAGTTAACGTTCACTGCCACCTTTTCTTTTTCTTTTCCGTTGTATGGTGGTTGGCCATCAGTTTTAAGGCACAACACAACCGACTACTATAAGAAAGCAAGAACAGAAAGAAACAGAAGCGATTTAAAAAAATGCTAGATTATTTATGCGATATTATCATAAGTCTATTCTAATCACAATATCAATATTAATGACTTAATTGACAATACCGTCTATCGGCGACACCCTTTGCTGCAACCCTTGCGAACAGTCATGAGGCTACTTCTATCCAAGATCATCTCCCTTGTTATCTCTTCCTGTCCGAGTGTCACTGAGACCCTGTGCACAGCACTGTGTTGTGGACCTCTCGGCTGTGCTGACCGGGCAGAATCAGGCTGAAGCCACTGTCGGAGATGTAAAGCTGCCAGTGTTTATGCATAGCTCACAAGGCCGCCTCGTTGCTGCATCTACATGATGGGCAACCAGATATTAAGGCTACTGGGTTTCCTGCTCTCATGAGAAGCCAACAATTTTCCATGTAACCATCAAACCCTGTCAAGCTCTATAGCTTAACATATTGGCCAATCTCCTGCCACCACGCAGTCTGATCTTATACTAAATGACAAGAAAGCCACAGTTTGGTAGGATAATCAGATGTAAAATAACTGCAACATGATGGACGCATTCCCAGTGATTTCAGAGAGTAATATTTGAGCTGTTGTGACGTATTGAGAAGAGCTCTCAATAACATTTTGAAGAAATGCTTAGAGTTGAAGACCCCACCCCCCCCGCTGGGACCGTGTCTTCTTGTGGCCATTGGATTTGTTCAAAGCACCAAGTGTATTGATCAGATGAAAGAGCCGCTATTCAAACTGGATCGGGTTTGAATACAGTGTTTTTCTTTTGAGCTTTTTTTGTGCTCGTGGAAGTTTAGTGTCCATGCTATTGACGGCGAAAAATAGTTACAGTTGTTTTCCTCTCAGCTTCTCGTCCTTTTGTTGTTGCTCGCGCCCGACGGCAAATATCTGTAGGTGTAATTTTGCAGTAATTGCTCACAACCATTTTCCTGCAGGGGGTATGTGTGCCGCTCACTCTTCAGAAAATGTTATCGCCTAAATTGTTTGCTACAATTTTAAGTTGGTGTTTGTGCGTCATTGATTATGCTTGTTTCAGGCGTAGAAGCAAAAATACCCAGCTAAGTCTCTTTAACATGTGGGGCTGAACTAAAGCTCTGTGTGTTAAATACAGACCTGAGTGTGCAACCAAGACGAAACCTTTGACTTTCCGTGTGACAATATGAGAGTTTGGATGACGCACAAGCACATGTGTCTTCCTGTGAGGGAAGATGGGATTTTCCAGTACTGGCAGTGTGCGGTGATGCCAAGTTGCGCTGCTTTTTAAGATGCTTTTTGTATGTTGTGAGAGGATGCACCTAAATGGATGATCCAAATGAATGGATTTCTTTTTTAAGGCTTTCCTGATGAATAGCAAGCTTGGTTATTCTCTCAGCATGAGGCTCTAATAAGCCCAGGGACCCAGTCAAGGCCCAAAAGAGAGGCTCGATTTAAACCAATCTAAAGGAGCAGGGAGCATGATTTACGATGTGGGACTGACTGCAGTGCTGTTCCTCTCCTGCAGACCCCCTTCTGCAGCCAATCACAGCCAAAACACTCAACACTTCCTGCGGACTGACTGCGGACCCTATGTGGTACCGCTGCCTGCACTGTTGTCACTGGTTCTAATCTATTTGATTGATTATGAGCCTAATCCCTGCATTATTCCCAGTATTTCGCCTTGTGCTTTTACTGCGAGGAGGAGCTGCGAGGCTAAAGACACAGTTGACCATTTCTTGTATTATTTCTATTCTTTTTCACATTTCTGCTTTATTATATGGAGGAATTATGATTACCTGTAAAGGTCAGATTTAGGTAAGCCATGCATGTGATTTGTAGCTGTCAGGGAGTGTGATGAATGTTGCAGGCCAGGGTCATACATCACTCTCTATGGGATCCAAGACCCATGTTGCATGTATCGAAGTAATGGAGCTGTCCTTGTATGAAGCATTATCTGCTCCTTCCCTCAGGGGGGTTTCATTTCTATCAATAAGGCTACAGCAGGAGCTACACGATAGATTCAAAAAGAACACTCTTTTCATTTCACATAGAAACAGAATGCTTGTGGCACACAGCCTTCCCACATTGGTCATGACCTTGAGGTGTTGCCAACATAGGTCTCCACGCGGCCTCTGTGGAGAAGACGAAGAGAGAAGGAGTCGTAACCTCTGAGCACACAGCACGGACAGTGTCTGACTTTTGTTCACTCCGGTGCTGAGCTGTGTTGACACAAAATGACTTCGCTATTCTGACAGACAGTGAGAATAGCGGGAGAGAGGCGGCGTGTTATCGGGCCGACATAGGAACTCAGCCACTCAGAGTGATAACACAGAAAACACATTCACATCAGACAAACTGCCTCATCCCTGGCCTCCCACTATCTCCTCTCCTCCTCTCCCCTACTCGCTTTGAAAACAGTCAGAAAGTGACAAGTTTGGATCTGCTAGCCTCTGTGTTGGTATGAGTGTGAAGGGAAATTCAGGTTCTGGAAGAGAAGAGAAAGTCTCTTTGTCTGGACAGATAAGGGTTTGAGGGGTGAAGAGGAACCTTTTGTGAATTTGAACCCAACCACAAACTCCTCCAGGAGAATCTTTTTCCATCAACTTCCAAGCATAAGTTAACATACAGAATGGCTCCCCCGGGTGAATACAAACCCCATTCAAATATTGAATTTTGAAAAAGCATCCACCAGTGAGCAGGGTACTGTACATGGATGTGGCAGTGGGTCGATATGTGGTTCCCAACCTTTAGATCGAGCCCAAGAGTATTCTGAGGGATTCTAAGATGATTGATGGAGTAGGAAAGAGGGAAAGACAACGTTTTGTTACATTTATATTAATTTTTTTTTTTTCGCTTTTCCCTGCTTCTTCTTTTGGATGAGTTGAGCTCTCTGGATCACTTGGAAACTAAAGTTTAATCTTTGGTACTGCTGCTTACAAATGATAGACATCTGAAACGCGACAGAGGCCTCCGCTAAAAGACTGATCCTCGAAATTCGACTTCTTCTTCTGCTCCCATAATATACTCATGACCTCCTACATGTTTACCCATCCGTATAGAGATCCATCACCAGATATCATTTTAATATTAAGAGTATCAGATTAAAGTAGGTAGGAGGAGTGTAGCGGCACTTCATCGCTCTCATTCGACAGTGTCTGACTGCCTGTCATGCTGCAGTCTACCAACTCAATATCTGTAACAGTGGGGAGGCACTCAGACATGAAAGCAGCAGTATTAAAATGCTTCTTTAAAAAATGGAACAAAGTCACTCAGCGTCTGATGTCTTAAGCGGATTGAGAGAAAATCCATCTGCCTTAATGTCAGCCCGGCTGTCTATGAAGTATCGTGAGTAGCAGGCTTTGTGGATGGTGATGTCGGCGCCGAGTGGACTCCAGCTGACAGCGCGAGGTGAGAGGGGAGGAGGGGCGAGGGAAAGTTGAGCTTTTTTTGTACATACTGTGTGGCAAATCGGAAGCACAGGTGTGGCGGCAGTGATTGGGGATGCACGAATGAGGATGTTAATTGGTTGTGACAGAGACATGACAACCTTTTTGCTTGCCTGTCACCATTACTGCGAGCCAAAAAGCTTATGGAGGATGTGCCAGAAGGTTGGAAGGCATGACACATTGCCCTATCACTTACATGTGAGTCACAAGTGTGTTTTTGTGAGTCTTTATTTGTGCGCCCTCCCAGCACATTTGCATGTGTGTGGCAACGCTTCAGGTGAACAACAACACCATCTTTCCATGCACTGTTCGATTTTTGAGGTGTTTGAGGTGTTCAGGCGTGTATTGAAGTTCACGCATGCAAATCAGCGCATATTTAAGTGGATGATTTCATTTGCATAAAACTTGGAATATAGAAAATAATTGTCGTGTTTCATCATGATTAGCTCAACATTTTTTACGCTATTCAACATTTTTTGTCTAAAAGTGTATGGAATTTCACAATAAATCTCCACTTCAGTAGTGCTTATGTACACCAAAATTTCCAGTTTCATTCCCCAACTAAAGTGGGACTCTAATAAAGCATCTCAGATATAACACCACTCAGCTGCTGGAGCATTGTCAGAAACATTTAGCCATGTAGCCTTTAGCACCAATTCCTCATAGTATGCACTTGCCTGGGCTGAGGAAAGGACTTCTCAGTGACAGCCTGACTTCTACAAACTGACTTGTAGTTCAGGCTGTGCAGCGATGGCATCTGTAAGTCCTTTTGAAGTAGATGGGCACACTGCAAAACAAGGCGAAAGTTAGCTATACAGGCTAGCGTAGTTAGCTTCATGAAAATTGCTGTGTGTATAGCACTCAGGCTACATAAACAAGTTGGCGCCTTTGCCAAATGTGCATTTAGAGGGGAAACAAAAAAATGGTTCACCTATGATAGCAGGTGATTTCAGCTTCAATGTAGCCGTGATGATTGGCGAGACAAGTGGCACCGGCTAGCCAATCTGACGTAAGTTGAGCTCAGAGCCCGCCCCTATCAGGCAACCCAAAACACTGATACAAATAAACCTTGTCAATTTTTCATTTTCTATCAAACATTCCACAAATAGAACATTTTTAAAACGACTCAAGATTTTAATTGTACATTGACTGGCAAGTGAAAAATGCAATTTACTACATCGAATTCAGTCTTTTTATTGTTTATGTAGAAAGCTGAACTGATTAGCGCTGGATGGACTTTGTGAGGACAAAGATCTCTAGATTCTAAAGATTTTTACAGAGATATGTAATATTTTTATTCCAAAAAACATGAAAACAGAATACTTTTGGCTGTTGGATATTTTCTGCAAATAATACATATTCTGATTTATGGATTGCTCAGAAGACATATCCAAAATTCCCTATGCAGAAACCCTTCTCATAAATCTATATATGTCAACAAAATGAAACGATGATTTTGAAGTTGATTTCTGCTGTGGAAATGTATGCAAATAAGTGCTTTTTTTTAAAAGGTGTTATCAATTACATGCAGCAGCTAAACATGTCATTCCATCTCCCCCTTCTGTTGCATTCACGTCACGACATTGCTTCCCCCTCGAGTGGTTGCCAGTTTGTCGCACTAGCAAAAGGTTGCTAACGTTAGTTAGCAAACATTAATGTTGCTAACGCCAGCCAGCAAATGTTAACATTGCTGACGCTAGCTAGCTAATGTTAACGTTGCTAACGCTAGGTAACATTAATGTGGACAACGCTAACTAGATAATGTTAGGGCAGAACAGTCATTTTTCTACAGGCAACTACAAAGACTGTTGATGCTGACGAAACTCAGACATCACATGATACCAACAGAGTTATACTATTGGCTCACACTTATTAGGAGCTGGAACAACCTATCTAAGATTCTAACATAGAGAAAAACAAACCAATCATTTGGACTTTGACTAAACCTACATTTTCAGAAAACTTGGAAAAAATGATTATTGTCTTAATGTGAATGATCACCTGGGGAAGCTTGTGTATCCATGTTTTACATGTAGTTTGTCCCCTTCATTTCACAACCACACCATGAATACAGAAGACATGACGGGCAACATTTGCTCATGTATGTCATAACAACTGGACATGTTGTCACTTACAAACAGAGCCACTCTATCTTTATTCTGCCCTCCAAGAAATCTCGATAGAATGTATGTGTTTGTAATGTATTCTCAAGGCAAACACAAGGACGAGACACGCAAAGGAGTGTGAGGAGCAGTTTTCTCAGCTGTCTTTAGCAGTTGGAACCAAGCGAGCACATTCTTTGCCAAGGAGCTGAACACATTAGCCGTGCCAATGTAATATGCAAATTCCGTTAAAGGAAATGTAATTTTCCATTCCCCTTGTTGATTGCACTTAATGCAACTTGCGGAGTGATGGTGATTTAATTGAATCTCGGAATGCGACTAATTTAAATCAAGGAGCAGATTAATCCACAGCCATTGTAATATGTTATGCAAATATTTGAAGCATATGTCATTAAAAGCTTTTATTAATGAGACCTCCAGGAAGCTGCTGTCACATCAAGGAGCAAGTATAAAAATGAAAATGTGCCTAACCTGCAGAAACACTGCCTGTGGTGATCTACATGTCTTTTATCTGGGCTTAAATGTATTCGTATCCAGCAGTTGCATATACATACAGTAGAATGAGTCACACTTGGGTTTATTGGAAACTTACGTGAATAAATGTCTTTTTTCCCTACATATTGATGAGCATACTTGCTTTACCTTTACAACGAGCTCATCCTGAACCTTACGGTCCGGCTGATTGTAAATTCAATCAGCAGTGCAAAAAGGAGCAGAGATGCTAACAGCGTGTGATGTGTGTCCTGCTGTAAGTCTGGCCTAGCGTATAATGTGTGTTAATGTTAGCTGGACCTCCTGGGCTGCTCTTGCCTGGGCCCGGATTTTCCCTCGGGGATCGCCGACTTATTTTTGCCATCCTTTGCACAATCCACCGTATGCTGATGCATTATGTTTTTCATTATCTGCTACCGCTTTTTTATTTTTTTTTTCTCTCGCTCACTCACACCTCCCACAGTGCTGGACAGCATCTAACAGGGCATGGTGATTAAAAGAAATGTCAGTGCATTCATTAATAATTCCACAGAGGGCCGTTGTGCTCACTGTGCTTATTCAGTCATATCGGGCATCTTGGAATTGTTCACTTGTCGTATCACATGTCACTTTGTGGGTTTTTATTTGAGTGTGTGTATGTGTGCTCGTGGTCAACCTCTCACTTCTTTCCTCTTATTTTATGGCTTTACTCTCAGTAGATTGTGCAGTGTTACAAGAGGGGGAAAATCGCTTCTCACAGCTGGTCAGTCACTCTCTCTCTCCCACACTCCCTTTCTCCCTCGGCATTCTCCCCCATCCTCGGTGTCACCATTTCCTTTTTTTGCTTAGGGGGACGGCCACAGCTGGCCAGACATCCAGGCAGGACTATGCCTGAGGGAGCCCCAAGCAGCTGGCAGATAGTGAGGTGCAGTAGTGGAAGTTGGGGTGAGGCGAAGGGGGTTGGGGACAGCGCGTGGGTCTCACGGAGTGCGGTGGATCTGAGGTTAAAGCAACAATATGTGATGTTTGTGTGAGAGTTAGTTGATTGTTCAGTCTGATGTGGGTATAGGGAGGAGCGCTGAAACCCAGTATGAAGCGGGTCCTGGGACTAAAATGTGAAACACTGCAGTCTTGGCAGGCTCGGGTGGTAACAGTTCTTCTGTCTTTACTTTTTAAAGTTTTTGTGTTATTTATAATCAACTTATTGTGCTTTTTACATTTTAGGTCTGTTTGCACTGAGATATTATTGAGTTAATACAGAATTTTGCTGTTTGTAGAAACAATATATTTCAATTTAAAGCATTTAATTTTGTTCTGGATTTAGCCAGGTCATTTTGTCATGGAAAAGAACCGACTTTCTAAGGAGTATCAATAAGAGTACATATTTCTCCACAAAATTAAATATATTGGGTTCAGTAAATTGGATAGTGCAACACTGTTTCGATATCTTCCTCCATTTAGGACTGGACATGCTTTCAAAGATGGTGCCTCATTCAGTCCTACGAAAGTTGGTTACTGGTCTCATGCAGAAATGGCTCATATGGGCTTCCTTGCACTTCTACAGTCCTTCTCCAGCCAAGTTATATGTGCACATGCAGGTCTGACACTTTTGCTCTTCATATTAAGTCCATGAGAGCAATTTGGCTTTGTAATATGGCCTCTAACTGGCGACCTGTCCAGGGTGTACACCACCGCTCACCTCTATGGGTGATAATGGGTGGATGTATGGATCATCATGTATTTCTAGGCTTGATTTTGTCTAATACCAGTTAACAGTTCAAACTCTAAATGTACCCAAATATCAGGATGCTAAATTTAAGATGAATTATATGCAGCGTGCATTCCTACAATCATTTGATTCAGATGCTAAAAACAAGTCCTAACAAGCAACCGTGTAGATGCTAACCATGGTCTTTTAGAAGCAGAGACAGAGGCAGCACCATGCTGTTATACTGGCACAAACCCTCATGGGGAAGTCAGGGCAGATGGTTGGAGGTACAAAGGGTCTTGAGTTTGACATTGGAGACCAAGGCTTTCATCTCATCGACTACTGAATTTTCCCTGTGACAACAACATTTTCCTCAGCCGAACCAATGATTTTGATGGGACTGACATCCTTCTTACAGCGACGCTAAATCAGAAAACACCCCTATTGTTGTTGTTTTTCAGGAACATACAGTATCTGTATTGGTGTCTGTATTTAGGGATGAAGCCTAGCTGAAAAGGTGTATGTTTTATGTAAACCGAATAATGAGCCTGCTTTGTAAGTTTGAAAAGAGGAATACATTATTTGACAGTGAATCTGAGCCCGTTGCAGAAGATTGACTCCATTTTCTCCCTTTCTTGTTAGAACGCTTAGTGCTGTAACAATGCTTTTTCTGCCAGGCATGTGCTCTCCTCTCCTGCTTCGATTTAGTGCTATTTCTGGTTGGCACATCTCAGTCGGGTTTTAATGAAACACATCTTTGTGCTGTGAGTCAGGGAGGAAGCTATTAATGTGTTATTTTATCCATTCTGATCCTCCATTGTCAGGCAGAGAAACAGGCCAATCCATAGCTCCGACTTGCAGAAACAACACTGACAGCAGCAGCCAGAGGTGGACATAAGCAGCGAGGAGCAGTCGATACGAAATCCCCGCGCAGCAGAAATTACACTATTGACATATTGTTAAAATGTTACTGTATCTATAAATATAGTTTGAGGGACTACAGGGATTCAACAGATGCCCAATTCAGGTTGTGTTGGTCACAGCTTCCCTGAAAAGCCATGGTAGTTGTGATTTCAGAATTGTCACTGAAAGCTAAAGGCTACCAGGATGTCTGTAAAAGTTATCATTTGCAAATTACATACTGTTCTTATTCTCCACAGGTAAGTGCTCCATGCTGTTGTATTTCCACTCTGCTCCTCTGAGAGACAGTCAGGGTGTCCAGTGGTGTCATTTGTTCTCAGTCATCCTCTTCAAGGACACAGAGGGAGTTAAGAACAATTTAAAAAAGAGTCATTTTCATATGGGATATCCAAGATAAGGCAGTGCAGGTTTATTCACAGTAATCAGTTCATGCACAAGGCAATCAATGTTGCTTTACAAAGATACAGAACAGTAAAGTCGCGTGGAGAAAAAGAGGAGGAGGGAGGGCCGGGCAAGAAGACCAGCAGCATCACATCTGTACATTAAAACAACAAAGTTCAAAGTTAATTCTTGACCTTGGAAATAGTTGAAAAATTGTTTATTAGCTGGTTCCATCTAAAAGCTAATTCAAGAGTTTTTCATCACATCACATCCATCATCTTCATGGAGTTTGCAACGTTGTCAGGAATGATCTTCCCATGTATCTCTCAGTGATGTGTACAAATGTCCTAAAAGAGCACGTTTATTGAACATGCTCGTGTTTTTGTAGAAGGGTGAACTGAAAGTATCCGTTTGCAAAAAGTGAACGTGCCAGTTCATATGAATATTTGAAAGAGTATTATGATTCAGTGAGCAGAGATTACAAAAGGAAGAAATATGAAATGTTTATGCGAATGGAAAAAACAAACAATCAGTAACAGTCGGGGTAAGATCACGGGCCAACTGCTGAAAAATCCCCCCAACTCCCCAAGTGAAGTTCATTGCATTCTGTTGAGAACTGGTTACCTTTGTTTCATTTTGAGTCATCAGAGTGAACTAAACTGGACTTTAAATTTAATAATAATTAATCACACCAATCACCCCAAGCATCCTCTTCACTCATTTTTAACTCGGCCAATATCCACAACATGTATGCGATACTGCTGCAGTCCAATGGCGGCCAACCTAAATGTTGGTCTGGCTCTAATTCAAAAGAACGAGGAATTCACAGAAAAATGTCACGTTCCTGTAATCTTGGAACTTTTTCTCTATGATGACAGTCTCAGTGTTTACTGTTCACTCGCTTGAACTCGCCATTAAGTGACTGCTAATGCAAACCCAACATATAACACTGCTGCTGCTTCAGAGTTCAGATGGTGACACTTAAAATGTAAAGCAGCCACGGGAAAAGCATTACATTTAGTGGTAATGCTGAACCAAGACAACAGTTATTTCAGTGAATCACAGTTATTTATAATGATGGTTGAATGGACATTGCAGGAAATGAGGGAGATAAACGAATGGGAATTTCTTTACCACGTACAGTCACATTGACAAGGCAGCCGCTGAGAGAAATTGTGCCGGAAATATTGAATATAACAAACTGTAGAGAGGAAGTAATTATAGGAGACACAATGAGCACCTTCTCCATCTAAGCCATCAATTTTTTCTCCGGTTGTGTACGGCCTCACATTCTGTAAATGTCAAAAGGGTCACGGTGTGCCTCAGTGAACAACAGGCCTGTGTGAATATATGTGAGAAGGTGACAGGGACCTGGTGCAGGCTGGGGTCTCTGCTGCAGAGAGAGGGGCTGGTGGAGGGAGTCGGAGTCACAGAAAAAACCTTTGTTCGCCGCCCGCTGCCACGCTCTCAGCTGGAATTCCATTTGTTCCCTCACCGGAATGAAATGGCATTGATTGTTGGCTCAGATGTCTGGTAGGAGGGAGGGGCTGGGAAAAAAAGGAAAAAGGAGGATGGAGAGAGAAAGGGAACGAGAAGGGGATGCACAGAGAGAATTAAAGGGGGAGGCAGATGGACGGGGACAGAGACAGGCAGACAGAGATGCTGAAAAAAGATTGGAGCAAAGCGAGAGAAATGCAGGAAAAGTGCGAGGCTTCTGCAAATCTTCGATAGGACTTAAAAGGGTGAAGAACAGAGAGAGAAGGGAAAAGGTAGGATAAAAGACGGGAGGCTGGGCATCAGTGGCATGTAAGCAGGTGGCATCTGTGGCGGGCTCATCCTCAGATCTTCCTCAGTGGGATACCTCATCAGCATTCCTGCATCAAATGTAACTATTATCAGAGAGCTAAGGAAGGAAGGGACCTGGTTGCTCAGAGGGATTAAGGGCTCGCTGTATATTCATAACAGCTTTGAATCCGGCAAACCTTCATCGAAACCTACCAGTCAATTTTCCCTGAAAGCTATCTAGATAATCAGAAATGATAGTGAGCAAATTGACTTCGGTTACGTTATCGTTCTATGACTATATGGCACTTATATTTGGGATGGGCAATCTAATGATGATGATCGATCTCCAAGATGTCGACAGTCTACTTAACAGGCCTTTAATAGAGACAACCCCTTTTTTCTGATGATTAAAACTTGAAAACCAACATATTAAAGGTCAAAGCAGTCACACAAACTGCAGTCGACAACGCAGTGAGATGAGGAGGGAGAGAAGTTCCCCATACTCCCTTATGAAATCACTCAATTTTGTTGTTGAGTGAGTAGAAACTTTATAAACTTTGTTTAACACTTTGGTGACACATTGTCTGGTCCTTCTTGGAAATTCAGCACGTGAAACATGAAGTTATCTCTTTCCCTGTGTAAAAAAATATGTCTGATACAGATGTTTCATAGAGGATAGGAGCAAATATGAGGACCTGCCTGTCTGTCACAATTAAATGAGTTGAGTCTGCAATGTAGTTCATACACTTGACTGATTAACAAGAGAATTGTAAAGCAAAATTAGGTTTCATGATCCAAGAAAGTTTTTATATCATGTGGACAATCAATTGACCATTTTTAGAATGCCTTTTAGCACCGCTACTTCCTGTGTCCATGGTTTGTGACCGTCACGATCGTGATGTTTGTTTGATGTTCTCAAAATAGATTCAATGTGTTAATAACTCCCTTATAGCAGATTGAAAGGCTAATTAAATGATGACATCTCCTATACAAACTGAAAGGGTATCATCATATTGTCTGACTAATGATGTCCTGCATTTAGGAAAACAATTGGAGCACAAAAACAATCTGATCTACTCAGGTCAGCTGCCTGAAGTCAAATATGAAATACTGCTATTGTTACATACTGTAAAATAGTATAACAGGTATGTTCAACCACTGACCTTTTTGTGCTACTTTTTCCTGGAATTTAAACATAATTACAAACTTTTAAAGGGTTTTCAAGAGGCATTATTTACATGTTAAATGTTGCGACGCCAACCAGATCACTCTCCATTTACTAAGAGTAGCACCTACCAACAACACAGGAGAAAATGTGCCCGGCTGCCAGCCTGACTGGTTCCCTGATCAGCCTTCATTTTCCTGGGAGGACAAAATAGCATAGTGAAAGCAAGATTCATAGGGAACCAATCTTAACATCAATGGTGTCATTATTCTACATTACATTTTCATATTACTCAGTGATGATTCAGTCATTTAATCCTCAGTGATACATTAAAGCAGCAATCTTATCTATTGCCACAGAAACGGTTTGCGGGTTAACAGTTTACAGAGCAACGTAAGCTGTAATTTTTGAATAGTGAATGTGATGGTTGAATGTAATATGTATTCAAAAATTCTGCTTTGTTCAGAGCACACATAATATAGATTTAAAAGAAATATGATCAGTTTTAGTTCTGTGTCAGACTGTAGAAGCGCGAAGATGGAAAAAGCAAGCTAGGAGAAAACCATCAAGGCCCGAGGTCACCCAGCTTTTCTGCTAACAGTATTAAAGGTATCAGAACTCTGTGCAAGTGCACTTGTTGCCGTGGGTTAAGCCTCTCATCTAGCTAAACCCAGCCACTGAAACTAATATCAAAACCTGAAAGTTAGATTGGTAGAGCTGGGGGCTGTGTAACAGGTCATTTTCAGGGCAAGAAAAACTCCAAACAAAATTATGTTCTCTCTGAGATTTTACTCCTGGAATGCTGCTTGGGAGCATCCTGGCCCATTTCCAGTCCTGTTTACTCCCCAGACAATCGTACAAAGGATTTTCTAAGACACAAGGCAGCTGAATATTCATCCTTTAAGAACACAATTCAAAATGTATTCTACCACTTTTTAACCCAGCATCCTTTCTGCTGTTGCTCATAGTGTAATACAAGCTCACAGACGCTCTCCTGGGGAGATATATTTTGTTACATTTTTGTAAATGTGAAAAGGCAAATTCAGCTGAGCTTTGAAGATGTCCTATTGTGTGTGGTGCACACGCAGGCAGCACACCTGTGGGTGGTTCAGCTTACAGAAAACATGCAGCAGGGAATTCTATACAGAGAAAAACCTGTATAGAGGACATCAAAGCAAAATGGTCAAATGCCTCTGCTGGAGAGCAGAGCTCTGCCTTTACCCTACAAGTCTCTCCCTCCCTCCGCTCTCCGTCCTTTTTGTTTTCCTGCTCCTGCGTTTCTTCTCTCTGTTTTACAGTCCAGACTGTGGCGTTCCCTCTCCTCTTTCCTCCAGAGAGATACGGTTGACGTGCCGCGGGCTAAAGGGAATTTGTTCTGCACATCAAGTATGCATCATGTCGCTGCGTCTGTGGACAGCACCTCCAGAAAATGTGAAACAGCTAGGGAGGGGAGCGTTCATAGACCCAACACAGTGTGCCCATTCTTGCTGTTACACCTGTTACAGTCAGGGAACACCGCTGGGATCCGGTTTAGTAATGGGTGTGTTCCACGTATCTGGTTATTGGATTGAGCAGGATGTGCAGCCCTCTGATCAATTTGATGTGCTGCTGGTTTTGTTGGACAAATGAATATCCAATGACGACGGTAACAGGGCAATGAGACACACGCTGGTGTAAGTCAACACGCCCTGACATCCGAGGCATCACACACACACACACACACACACGCACACACACACACACACACACCTACAGAAGCAAAACCAATAACAACCAATTTACTATACATGTGATTGCATTTCCACCCACATGTGCGTCTCCACACTTCCACACAGTATATAACATTATGTGAGCATACACATCCACCTATGTGTGTATGAGAGACATTTGATAAGAGACCAAGCACCTAATTACATTGAGAGAGAGAAAAGGAGTGCGGGGGAAAACGATAGCTCCACTACGGCTGAGAAGAAACATTCCTCCTCAGTTTTGAGCCTGGGAGCCTGCGCCTGGGACTCTGGATGGATTAATAATGAACTGTGCATTTATAATCCTGCTGACTCATGGAAACACAGTACGGCTGCAGCGGGGGGCAACATCTGTGGTTTGGCAATTTGCTTGTGTTTTTTTTTCCTATTTTGAAAGGACAGTTTTTTTTTCTGAGGGGGATAAGAGGAGGAGGTGGCGACAGAAGTAATAAAAGAAAAAAAAAAATAGGAAATAGGGGGCGGGGTTATTACAAGGTCGATTCCATTAAGAATGCCTCAGGGTGAATGTATGGCCCTGCGCTGCTGGGCATGTTGGGGCTCGCCCCTCATCAATCACCAGTTCTTATGTTTCGGCCGTGACACAGGATGCAGAGGGTTGTTGATTTGATTATTGCCGTATTTCTTAAAGACTTCTGTGACTGACAGCTTTGGAGAGAAGAGCTCAGGGAAAGGATTGTTTTTTCATTCATAATATTGTTACAGAGAGAAACACATCCCAAATACACCATGAGATTTTTGTTTTTGTTTTTTTTCCTTCTGCTGAACCATTTTCAGTCTGAAAGCAAGAAGCAGGTGATATTTTATATTTATCTGACTGTCAACAAATCCCATGAAATGAGCAAAACAACAACAATGAATGTCCAACTAACAAGTTAAAGAGCGTTCCTCTGCACCACAGAGCTGCGTTGTTGTCCAAAAACTATTCCAGACACCTCACAGTTGCACTGCGCGTTATGTTCCCTCATTAAATTTCTCTGCCAGAGCTGATACAGTATTTATGTATTACAGACGAAAATAGTCCCCACCAAATGCACTAGTAGCCCCTGTTTGAGTAACAGTGGCTAAAACTACAGATCCCAGCTGTATCAAGAAATTACTAAGCCTCTTTTTGAATAATACAAGCCTTACAATTTAAATATCGTGTCTTTCGCCGATATCTGTTTGTTGGTTGGTTTGTCAGCAGGATTACGCAACAACGACCAAACCGATTTCCATAAAAGGATGGTTCTCATCCCAGAACAGACCCCATCCAGTTTTGGTGCTGATCCGGATAAAGGGACAGATTCCAGAATTTTTTTCTCACTTTATTTGAAGCTGCTGTAAGTTGCTGTATTTTTTATTTTTGTTGTTGTTTTTTTTTTTTTATTTTAGTTCTCCCATGTCTCTCCTCCCCACACTCATTAAGTTAAAGCGAAAAGTCATTTTCTGGTATCCCTGCACCAATTTATCCAATCAGGACAGAGAACTTCAAAAAGAGGCGGTCCTGCCTGCTCATGGACACTCAGAGAGCAGGAGCCTCCTATTTGCTGCTGTGTCTGGCGATTACCACTTGGCGTTATAGTGGTAGCGTAGAGAAAAAGGTGGGGACGTCTAATTTAAAAGGGGACAGGAAGCTAGCTAAAAATGGCGAGAACGGTTACTGCAGCTTTTACATTGAGAGACAGTGAAGTTCTCAACATTTTTGTTAATTTCTCAGGGAATAATGCATGGATCTTGATGAACAAAGAAAAATCATTTCAATCCGATTCGTCGCACTGTCTAACACTGTTAGTCCAGAAAATGGAGGACAACCTTGTTCCGGTTGTGTCTGTCCATCCTGAGTTTTATCAGACGGAAATTCATAGAGCAGAAATGGAAAAGTCAATTAGTGGGGGCAGATTGTCTGCACAATGGATGCTGCTTGTGAGTGTTGAACCTTCATCACCCTACGCATGGTAAGCTCGTTGGTAGCTTTGTGGTCATCCCTCTGTTACCATAGCAGCTGTCAATCAAAACCAATGTACAGCTTGCAGCCTTGGCAGAAATATGCGCTCCACTGAGTGCTATTCTAGTTAACACATGGTTTTGTTTTACACAATTAGAAAGTACTGGTAGAAGGATACGTAGGTAGACAGTATGTCTATATTTACCATTGATCAAGCAGGTGACTCTTATTATTTTGTAATGGGCAGTATGACACAGGCATGTGTTTGTTGAGCGAGAGGGACAGAGAGTTAATGTTTGTGCGTGTGTGTGTGTGTGTCTGTGTGCGTGTGTGTATGTGTGCGTGTGTCTGTGAAATGGCAAGGGTGGAAGAGTCAAACCCCCGTGTGTCTATATGGTCTCCAGCGGGAACAGTCCTAATGATAACATGGCGGGTTGCACCATTCTTATATACTCCTGCAGTTAGAGTGTGTTCATGATTTGTGAGCTGATAATGCCATTTCACTTTATGTGTGTAATGAAACCACATACCCAAACTGCTGCTGAGGCTGCGCGTCTAGTGATGCAAGCTGCAGGAATTCTAATGTGCAGGAAATGGATTTTTCTGTACCTCCTACCAGTATCAATAGCGTTACATGCAGAAGCGGATATGAATCAGAGAGTGGTTATTGTCCCCTATGTAAAACAAAGAGCGTCTACACAGACAGAAGGAAGGGAAGATGATTCCTTTCCTTTTTTAAATCTGATTGGATTTTCATTTTAATTTCCCCAGAAACCCAAGAATGATGTTTTTTAGGTCACATAAACAGTGCATTGTTAATATATGATCATATCAGTGTTGTTTCCTGTTTTTCAGTACATGTTCAAAGTGGACAAATGTAAATGGACTGCACTAATGCTCTTAAGTAGAGCTCCATTACACAGTGGCATCTGGGTTTTTCCTGTTCCTAGGGCAATTGTTTTAGCCCCAGACCTTCAGACTGCTCACAGGTTGCACCATGTGACCAGAAAATGGAATTTGTTCTGATTTGAAATTGACGCCCTTTGTCGGCTCAGTCGCCCAGTGCTGGACTTGTGTCGTTCTTCTTCTCTGCCTGCTAACAAGTTGCAGGGTATTTTTTTTTTCTTTTTCTATTGACCCAGCAGTATCAGTAACACATCCTTCCCTCTCCACTCCACCGCCCAGTGGAACCACCGAGGCTCCAGGGAGAAGACAACCTCTCCAACGGCCAATTACACCATTAATTGCTTATCAGATCCAATTTGGGATTGCAGTAAATGAAGCAAAGTGTTCTCTGCTGTGTGCGAATGTGTGTGTGCACGCTTGTGTGTGTGTGTGTCTTACTGTGTGAGGCCTGACGAAGTGTGTTGCCCCTGTCATCCCCAATCAGTGGAATTGAAACACCTAATTGCCGAGCTCCCACTCGTTTGCCTTCCAAAATATTCCTTTGTTTGTCTAATCAG